>CAAKHG010050330.1:3830-16836 GCA_901007715.1 Dactylopterus volitans
CAGTCACAGTAGGAGCAGCATCCCATAAGCTGATTCACTCAGCAGCATCTGTCTGATGGCAGCTCCACAGAGGTGATCTCTCCAGATGTTGTCGATGCCATTTGTCAGTCAGTCATTGGGCTTTGTTAATGTGGCACAACTACCTGAATTCATTGATGGAGACAACTTACCTGAAACTGTCAAGGAAAAACAATCTCCTGATACTTCATTAGAAGGACGCTATTGAACAGAAACCTATGTGGAAATAAGGTACCTAGAAAACCTGAAATTCTGCAGTAATCATCATCCACTTGCCAGGGAAGTAGGACTCTCTGCAGCCCATGTCCAGCAATCACAGGCCTGTTGACCAACTTGTTGAGAAAAGATGTCAGTGAAGGTGTTGAAATGAGTGTCAAGACGCCTCGGTTAAAGTGGAACCTATTCTGTCTGATCTTCCAGTGCTCAGGGACCCAGATTTTCAAAAGCCATTTAGGCCTCCCATTGATGGACAAGTCAGTATTACACACAAGTCAGTATTACACACAAAGACAGCCGAACCCCGTTTGTACGAGTGTTTGGGCTGATAAATGATATGCTCCACTCTAGTTCTGAAGCCCCCAATCAAGTGGATTTGTAAGCTTTCAGACTGGAGTGTGTTGTGACAGTATTGAAAGTTATCCTTTCACATGCAGCTTCAGTCTCTCCAGTGACCGTCTGCTGCAGGGCCAGAGTGAGTGTACTCGGTTATGGAAGGGGAGGAGGGAAGAGGAGCACCAGCTGCATTCTGTTGTTGGCTGGCGGTGGCCAACATGTTGTCTCATCCTCCACTGCCACACATCAGCCACTCACCAATTTTTTGATGTTGAATGTTTTCCGTATCCAGATTGCACCAGTGGCATTCTCAGCAAATTTGTAGGAGGTTAGATGAGTGGTTCTCAAGATATGAAAGCGACAGACAGACAGATTGCCTTATTTTATAGATGGATGTCAGTTTACTAAGCCATGTCTGATTGTTACTTGTCCCCTGCAGACGTTCAGCAGCTGCTGGTGATTAAAGAGGAGGTTCCTCCTGAGCAGCAGGAGGGGAGCTCCATTCTGGACCAGGAGAACCCAGAACCCCCAGATATTAAAGAGGAACTTAAGGGACTGTGGAGCAGTCAGGAGGAAGAGCAGCTTCTGGAGCTGGAGGAAAGTGATGTCACAGAGTTCCCATTCACTCCTGTTGCTGTGAAGAGTGAAGATGATGAAGAGAAACCTCAGTCCTCACAGCTTCATCAGAGTCTGACTGAGGAGAACAGAGAGGAAGAACCTCTAAAAAGCGTCTCAACTCAACACATGAAAACAGAAGGTGATGGAGACGACTGTGGAAGATCAGAAGAGTCTTCTGAATCAGACGTTCATGACAAGCAGCCAACAGAACCTTTGAATGGTGATGAAGACTCTAAGAGTAATACGACATGTCATACTAGGAAGAAAAAGTTTAGCTCCTCTGAATGTCACAAAAGATTTACTGTTAAGGCAAAGCTGAACAGACACATGAAAACACACAAAGAAGAGAAACCTTATTCCTGCACAGTGTGTAACAAGGGTTTATCTTCAAAACGCAGCTTGGTTAATCACATGAAAACACACAGTGGACAGAAACCTTATTCCTGCTCATTTTGTAACAAAGGTTTCACTGGGAAAAGGGGCATGGTTGAGCATATGAGAATACACACTGGAGAGAAACCTTATTCCTGCTCAATGTGTAACAAATGTTATGCCAGGAAATGCCACTTGGTTTTTCACATGAGAACACACACTGGAGAGAAATCTTATTCCTGCTCAGTGTGTAACAAAGGTTTATCTTTGAAGAGGACCTTAGTTTATCACATGAAAACACACACTGGAGAGAAATCCTATTCCTGCTCAGTGTGTAACAAAGGTTTATCTTCGAAATGCAGCTTAATTGATCACATGAGAATATACACTGGAGAGAAACCTTATTCCTGCTCAGTGTGTAACAGAGGTTTATCTTCGAAATGCAGCTTAGTTTATCATATGAGAACACACACTGGTTACAAACCTTTTTCCTGCTCAGTCTGCAAAAAACGTTACTCTGGGAAAACCCACTTGGTTTATCACATGAGAACACACACTGGTGAGAAACCTTATTCCTGCTCAATTTGTAACAAAGGTTTCACTCGGCAAAGGATCTTAGTTGAGCACATGAGAACACACACTGGAGAGAAACCTTATTCCTGCTCAATCTGTAGCAAAGCTTTCACTCAGAAAAGTCACTTAGTGTTTCACATGAGAACACACACCAGAGAAAACTCTCGTCTGCTAAATATGTCGCAGAAGTATCTCTGTGCAGTGCAAGTTGATTCATTACGACAACACATAGATTGGAGCTAAAAAGACACAAGTGTGTAAGTGGAAGTTATAGTTGTCCTGCAGCTGAGGCTCTCAACTAGCAGCTGTAGTATTACTGCTTGTGTGAAACCAGGAATTTGAGTGAGTTTCACAGCAGATATTTCACATCAGTTCCATGGAGTGACTGTCGGAATGACGGACACGGGCTCAACACAGTCTGGGAACTCTGAACTGTCTTTAGTTTGGATAAGGGAGGATATGAACAATCTGTTTCTGGATTTTTTGTTCTAGAACTTCTCCAAGATGGTGTCTCAGAATGTGTGAAAAAAGTGTGCTGTGTGAGAGGACAACACCTGTCACTATGCAGGAATACAGTATAAGATTCTAATGCCCTGTTGCCAGTGAGTGGTACGGTATCGATATTTGAGCGTTTCTCCTGACAAAGTTGTGGATAGTACCAAAAGAACTGTTCTGTACTGTTCCCATTTTTGGTAACAGCCCTGCGCGACTGTTTTCTCCATCCCGCTCTTGCCCGTTCCCGCTGAATTTCTGACCACTACTGCCCACTCCTGCAATGTGTATGTCCCACTCGCACCTGCATCAGCAAAACTCTGAGAAATTATTCCTGTACAATAATAGAGATGTGTTGAGTTTGTGCCCTCTCTCCTCCCACAGGAGAAAACACGCCATTTTGTGGGCTGTTCATAAAGAGATTCTCGGGGATTCTTTGTTTGGTTTCCCAGGCCTGCATGTTTTTTTGACACACTGGTCAGGACTAGCGCTCCTATTTCGTTGTTTCCATTTAGTTTTTAATGAAATAAAGGCTGTTACAAATTCTATTCTCCTCTGTATTTTTCCACCTTTATATAATCATGCAGTGATTGAGGTTGAGGTTAAGGTCTCTTTTCTTTCTGTAAATATTAGAAGTAGTTTTGTCGTATTAAGACTCCTGGTGATGCAACCAACTTAAAATCAACTTCCTGTTTGGTTGCAAAACATGAAAATTCAAGGCCTCGCCATGGCCACAACATTTAACCTATGAAAGAGCTTTTGATAACTTCTCATCCTGAAGGTCTTTTGTCTAAGCTTTGCCAATTTCAGAACTTTATGTGAATTCAGTGCGAGGGCTGCTGTGTTGACACTTTGTAGGCGGCACTCGAGAGCCATTTAGCCACACCCAAGACCCATTTCAAACCAAAGAATGAATTCTTTAGAGTGTGTGTGACGTGAGGATTGAAGCACCCCAAGCTCCTCAAAAAAAAAACCTTGTCAAATATGTGAAATTTGGTGCATTTTGGACAATTTACACTGAAGTTTAAACAATTCCTGTTTGACATTCTAGTCACACTTTTTTTTTTAAGAAAACAAAATATTGTAAAAATATACCCCGATTGTTTAGCAATCTACCTTGCAGTCTGGCGGGTGGCAGTAATATTACCCCAATTGCCAATTTATTTTCAATTTATTGCCAATTTCTTTGAAAATTGACTTTGTGCTAATATAACGGAGCCCATATTTTTTATATAAGTCATATTTTGGTGAATATTCTCAAATCGTTGTCGTTATGTTTTTGAGTAGTACACTTTATCCAATGTCTGCATAGTTCCTTTTCACCTCTTGTAGCAGAGGGAGCTTAATTAGCGACGCACATAACTCACGTGAGGGACGTAAGCTCAACTTTCTGTCGGCAAAACATTGGAAGCTGTTGTATTGGTAAGACGTGTTTTGGTGCTGTTCCTGAGTTAGCGTGCGTGATATTAGTCTGTTTTTGGTTGAAGTGCATGAAACGTAGTTATATACTTTTGCTACCACATTTCACATAGACGGCCGTTTTTTGTGTGTTAAATACGTCGGAGATTTTGCCAAATTTGCATGTCGCTCGCTTGAGGAGCCTGTATCCGTGTGTCTGTTTACACTGACTGCACCTGTGCTGCTTTCTAGAGAATAAAGCGCAGACCCTGACAAGCGGGCGTCCTTCAGCCTGTCAGCCGACTCACAGCTGCCACACTGAGCGCAGCTTTTGATTCCCGGTGACTGCAAAGCTCCTGGAGTTAGCTTAGCATGCTAGCTGGAGACTGGAGGGAAGCGAGCAACAACAACACGCGGGTGACCATGGAGACGGTTTGAACGCGAGTTGCTGTGACTGTGTGTGAAAATGTCTAAAGTCCAGCTGCTGAGAGCTTTGGTGGAGCAGCGACTAACTGCGGCGGTTGAAGAGATATTTGTGCTGTTTGAAAGATCGATAGCAGAACAGGAGGAGGAACTTTGTCGGACCAAAGAGGAGAACGAGCGACAACGGAGGCTACTGGACGCTGTTTTCAAGCCTCAGCTGCGGCTCCACAGAGCAGGTTTGTTCACCTTTTCAGTCTTTGGTGTAAACATGAGCGATAAACGATAAATGTCTGCTTGTCATAGCCGATACAAATGACGTAACCGTTCGTTTTCAGCTTTTCATCACCTTTAGAAATATGACTGACACATTTTTAACACGATGAGAACAAATCAGTTGGATCTTTCAAACGTTCTCCTCCCCCAATTACTAGTCGTTTGAGGTGCAGAGAAGGGTGTTGGATGACATCATGCTGCTTTGTCGAAGTAAAAAAAAAAGTAGTTTCTTAAAAAAAAAAAACCTTAATATTGTAAAAACCTTAAGTCTTTGACAGCTAAAAACATAAGAACACATATACATAAACAAAAGCTGAACATTTTCATAGCTGAATGGTTTCAATGGCTTCAAGTATGCAGAAGTGGTTAACCTGAAAAACACTAATGGAGGTAGAAGAAGAAAACGGATTACATAAAGAGCATGCACAAATAAATGTTTCTCTATATAAAATTTTAAAAAGCATGGCAATCTCAATATGTACAGCACATTACATAATTAATAGTCAAAATTTGAAATTCCTTTTGCCATCATGGCTGCTGCTTCCTCTGAACTAAAGTTGAGAAGGACCACCTGGCTTGTTATCAGCACACAAATCCGGCGTCCATGATGGTACAGGGGTGCATTCACACTCATGGCGTCATAGGTAACCTGCACATTTTTGGAGGCTCCATTAATGCTGAACTATACTGAATGTACAGGTTTTTGGAGCAGCATGTTGTGCTGAGAAGATGACATCCAGGTGATTCACTGACCTGCTTGCAGTCCCAAATTGTCACCCACTGAAAATATTAGATGCTTCATTAGTGGTAAAATGTGACAAAGAAGGTCTGAACTGTTGAGCAGATGAAATCCTTTCCCAACTATTTTAAAATGTGAGTGCCATCAAATCCAAAATGGGCACATCATTTTCCAGAAATAATTGAATTTCCTTTTCAACATTCGATATGTTGTCTTTGCATTTTTACTTATTGAATTTTAGGGTTTTGCCCTCAAAACATTTAGTTTCTATTGACATTTTAGACAGTAGAATAAAAGAAGGGACTGTTGGATGTATTGTTGTTACTGTAAAAAAAAAAAAAAGGCCAACTTTATGTATTTATGTTTGTTTGTTTGTTTGTTTGTTTGTTTATTTATTTATTTACACACACTACCAGATGTGTCAATAAATGCTGTGTGATTTTGTTTGAGGGACTAAGACCTCCAATTGGTGAAGTGTCAGTTTATTAAATCATGTGTGCTTGTTTTTCTTTTGCCCTGCAGACATCCAGCAGCTGCTGGTGAGTAAAGAAGAGGTTCCTCCTGAGCAGCGGAAATGGAGCTCCAGTCTGGATCAGGAGAACCCAGAACCCCCACACGTTAAAGAGGAACTGTGGAGCAGTCGGGAGGAAGAGCAGCTTCTGGAGCCGGAGGAAACTGATGTCACGGATTTCCCATTTACTCCTGTGGCTGTGAAGAGTGAAGATGATGAGGAGAAACCTCAGTCCTCACAACTTCATCAGAGTCTAACTGAGGAGAACAGAGAGGAGGAACCTCTAAGCAGCAACTCAACTCAACATGTGAACACAGAAGCTGATGGAGACGACTGTGGAGCATCAGAAGCAGCCAGCAACATGGATCCAGATACACTTTTACTACCTGATAATGAGATCAGGATGTCAGACTCTTCAGAGACTGATGACAGTGATGATGACAAACCCAGTAACTCTCAGTCAGGTTTAAACTCTGTGACTAATACAGAAGAGTCTCCTGATCCAGAGATTCATGATAGTCATGATGAGTTGAAGGAGACCAAGGAACCTTTGAATAGTGATGAAGACTGTATAGGTGGTACAACATGTCATACTGGCAAGAAACAGTTCAGCTGCTCTGAGTGTCACAAAAGATTTGGTTTCAAGAAAAATTTGAAGAGACACATGAGAACACACACTGGAGAGAGACCATATTCCTGCTCAGTTTGTAGCAGAAGATTCACTCAGCAAAGCCACATGGTTTATCACATGAGAACACACACAGGAGAGAAGCCTTTTTCTTGCTCAGCCTGTAGCAGAAGTTTCACTCGGCGAAGGACCTTAGTTGAGCACATGAGAACCCACACAGGAGAGAAACCTTATTCCTGCTCAGTTTGTAGCGACAGATTCGGTCGGCAAAGCCACTTGGTTGAGCACATGATAACACACACGGGGGAGAAACCTTACTCCTGCTCGCTTTGCACCAAACGTTTTACCCTGCAAACCAGTTTGGTTTATCACATGAGGACACACACCGGAGAGAAACCTTACTCCTGCTCGGTCTGTAGCAGGAGTTTCACCCGGCAAAGCGACATGTTCAAGCACACGAGAACACACACGGGCGAGAGACCTTACTCATGCTCAGTCTGTAAGAAAAGATTCACTCATCAAGGCAACATGGTGAAGCACATGAGGACGCACACCGGAGAGAGACCTTACTCCTGCTCAGTCTGTCAGAAAGGCTTCACGCGACAAGGCAACATCGTGAAGCACATGAGGATACACACCGGAGAGGGACCTTATTCCTGCTCAGCGGCGGGAGCAACGGGGGTACAAATAAATGGGGTTACGAACGGCGCTACGCTTAGTTAGTTTCCACCACTGCAGTGCTTTTACCGACAATAAAATGTGTCATGGTCCTGTAACTAAACTCACTGATGCTGGTTTCATTCAAACCTTCCCATGGACGGACTGATTGGTCCTCCAGAGGTCCTTATTGATATCCTGCTTGATTGGGATTCCTCGCTCAGAGTGTTTGAGGGTTGCATCTTGGCGTCTTTGTTGGAATTGGGCGACCTCTTGAATGCTGAACTTTTGCTCTAACAACTTACTTTTTGCTGATAGAGATGCTTCCCGATCTGAAAGATTGATACTCATCTTGGTCCATGATATTTCTTGGATTTTTCCATGCACAAAACAAGTATTTGAGTAACTCTTTGTGAACATATTTTTCAACCCAAGCCCCCCTCACGCTCCCTCTCCCCAGTTCCTGTTACTGGTACACATATCTACAGAAATCTACGTCGGTACACGCCTGCCCTCAGCCTCTGACCTGGGACAACTCCAGCATAGAAGAGGGTCCAGCTCCTCTCGAGAAGTTTGGTTCCATCACCCAGACTGTGCAATGAGGTGAGGTCGACTGTCTCTAGTCAGAAACGCTCAGCCTCCCGCCAGTAAGGTGACGTTTCCATGCCCCCATAACCAGTTTCTGCAACCGGGTATCAGACTGCCGAGGCCCCCATCTTGGCTTGCTGCCCCATGTATCATACAACAAATAGAACGGTGAAGTCGTGATGAGTTCTTTTTCACCTCTTCATACAGGCATGGATTTTCACTGTTTAGTGGAGGTATAAAACCACAGCACCATAATTCTAGTCACTTTAATTCTAAGTAATCTTTATTGTGAGCCTTTTTACACCGCCTCAAGATGAACACAAGATTGGTTTTTGAAAGCAGCAAAAAACAAAGACTGGACAAGGCCGGTGCATTTCAAGCACACACACTGTATTTTAATGGTTCCGGACACTTGCTGTTTGAGCAAAAAACATAAATAAAAAACATCTTTAGGACAGAAACCTTCGAATAAACAGATACCTCAGGTCTTATTTTAGCACTAGCGTGACATCAGATGTACTTGTATACAGCTTTGTCCGGCAGAGTCTGGACCTCCAGCTTGACGGGGCACTTGTAGAAGTGCGACAGCAGCGACTCTGAATATCCTATTAAAAAGTAAAACTTCTGAGGTGGAAGTTTCTGCAGCATTAAAGCGCAGATTATGAGCATGTTGCCCCTCCGTTTGATCACGATCTCATTGGCCAGGCAGCCATGGAAAGTCCCAAACATGAATCGCCGTATGAAGACGTCCTCGACGGTTCGATCGGCTGCTCCGTCTTCTCCTTTCAGGTTACCTGACGGGAACACGGTGAGGTTAGGAAAGCGCTTTTTGGAACTGAAGAAGTTCAATCAGGTCACTCAGTAACTTTAACGGGCACAAAGGTGCTTTTATAAACAATCCAGCCGATGAGATCAGTTTGAAGGAGATGGGCAATAAGAGAAAAGTCAACATTTATGGCGAGAAAATGCACAGATGTTTTTTGTTTTTGTTTTTGAATTTGTGAAGCTGTAACTGAGGCTGGTGCGAACGCTCACTGGTGTGCTGCGACAACCATCCTTTGTGATGGCCGATGTGGTGAGGTTTAAACGCCTGCTCGTAGGTCAAAGGTTTGTCTCCCTTCCCCACTCGGATACGAGCCGCTCGGTTCTGCAAAAGGGAAAGCAGGAAAGCGGCATGAAAATGAATCTTAAAAGCATCGGATGATCTCAGAGGAGAGAATGTAGACTTCATCTGAAAGAAAAACTGTTAAAGCATCCTGTTGAATCGCTGGCTTTCTAAAGGGAGTCTGGACTGGAGACATGACATGAAGTATTTATCGCCCGTGTCTGCAGATGCACAAATGCATTTTTGATCCCGACTCAGACAGGCGTGGCCGGACCCACAGGACTCCTGCTGAGGGGGGAGGCCTGCTGGCCTGCTGGCCTGCTGGCCTGCTCGCCGCACCACGCCGACGCGTCGGGGGTCCTTGTCAGAGTCACTTAAAACCTCGCACTCCACCGTTTTTCTTGCTCCTATTGCATCGACTTTGCAGCAAAAAGTTTGACTTGTAGCCTGACATATCCTACCCACTGACAGGTGCCATGGTAACCAGATAATCAGTGTTCTTAACTACACCTGCGAGTGGTCAGAATATTATGGATGACCAGTATATGTTTGTACACGTTTACCTGCTAAACATTTTCACTGAGTTTATGGCATAAACCAACAGAGGATTTACCTTGCAGCACACCGCAGTGACGTGAAGTGCTCGGCTGCTGGAGGAGCTGGTGGCTAAAGCACTCTGAGGGGGGAAAACACAGGAAAGTGCAGGAAAAGCGTTGGATTACTACAATTTGTGCTGATATGTGGCTCAAAAATTGTAGTTTATCATATGCGAGTGTGTGAGATGCTGCTCAACAACAACAGAGAGTGCAGACACGTCTAATCGACGCTAATTCCACTGGGCTTTTAATGTGGAGGTCAATGGCGATGGAGCTGCACCGGAGCTCAGCGGCTCGTGAGCGCCTCTCGAGCGGACAACCGCGGGGTTTCATGGTGGAAAGTCGCCGTGACTCTCAGGAGGTTACAAACGGCGCAATTCTGCCCGACGTTTAATGGGACATTCGCCCCATAAAATCACGCCTTAAACCCGCTCCGCGTTGCCCGGAAGTCCGGCGTGTTAGCAGCGACAGCTAGCATCACAATGCTACCAGCGGCCATTTGCTAAACAAGCTCCGCCGAGTCACCAGAACACGCCGCCGTGTGTCCGGGTGGATCCGCGTGCAGCCGTCACGCGTGTGCAGCCGTCACGCGTGAAGCCTCCTGAAACACTTTACTCACCAACAGCCTCCCGCTCCCTGCGCATCTCAAGGACGCCGCCATGTTTATCCGGATATGGGAACCAATGATAATAGACGTCAATAATAACCTCTCGCTGGTTTAGATTAATATGATTAAATGTTGTTTTAAATGCGCCTCGGACGTCCGCGGGACTTACAATCACCAAACTGTTATTTCTGGCGAAAACCGCGCCCGCTACGTGGAACCGTTCACTCGCTCACGACCAGTGTTTCCAGCGGAAGCCTGAGCGCTCGAACCAACAGGAAATAGCAAAATAATATACCGTTGTTATTGTTTTTGAATGTCTATTTTGAGAAGCTGTTTCCTTAACTGAAGTCCAGGTGAATCGAGACATACATTTTCGCCTAATGTTTTTGTATTTGTGTCTTTTTAGTCGTTTCTGTGCGTCGAAATTCGCGTCTGCGTGAAGGAGGCGCACTTATTCTGAAACGCCAACCGGAAGCGTTGATATTGTTCTGGAAGGAGAGAAACACAAGAGGCGTCAAGAAATTCAAGGCGGCCCCGTCAACACTCGGTCGAAGGGCGACGTGTTTCTGTGCGGTTTTTGTTTTTGTTTTTTGGTTGAGCTGGTCAGAAAAGGTCGAAGGTCAGACGGACAGACGCTGGGAGCCGCGATGGCGTCGCCGCTGGAGATGTCGGAGATGTACGACAACGCGCTGCTGGGGATCCTGCAGCACGTCGGGAACATCCAGGACTTTCTGCAGGTCTATTTTGGGTTTTTGTACCGCAAGACGGACTTTTACCGCCTGCTGTCGAGTCCCAGCGATAAGATGGGGTTCCCCCCCGGAGTGGCGGAGAAGATGGTGCTTAAGGTGAAGTTTGCTGGGCTAGCTAGCGAGCTAGCTGCCTGGCTAGCTAAAATGTTCACTGCCATGGCAACAGTCTAACCAGTCGTTCAAAACTTAAGTAGCATGAATGTTATGGTTCTAATGTTTGGAGACAAGTAATAAATAATTCATGTGGGCCATCGCCTTATGGTGGTGGAGGGTTTGAGGGTCCTGATGATCCCAGGAGACATGTTGTCGGGGGCAGCAGCCCCTGGTAGGGTCTCCCATGGCAAAGTGGTCTTGGGTGAAGGGTCAGACAAAAAATGGTCCATAACGACGCATATGGGAAGAAAAACATCAAAGACCAGTGTGTCCTGCCCGGAGGGTTACCGGGGCCCCACCCTGGAGCCCGGTCTGGGGAAGGGGCCCGCCAGTGAGCGCCTGGTGGCCGGGCCTTTGCCCATGGGGTCCGGTTAGGTCCAGCCTGAGGCGGAGACATGGGTCCGTCCTCCAGCAGGCCCACCACCGGCAGGAGGAACCATATGGGTCTGCTGCAATGTGGATGGGACGGCAGGCCACTGCTGCCCCCCGAGACCCGGACCCAGATAAGCGGAAGAAGACGCGGCGAATGCATGTGATTGCCATAAAGGGATCTGCAGTGTGCCGGTGCATTCAGTGTTCACAAGGGTGTCCTGTGCTTCGCTGTGCAAAGGTACACTTGTATCCATGGTCAAAGAGCAGCTGTTTTACACAGCAGTTAATGGGGCATCCATCATCATCATCATCATCATCAACCGGCCAAACGCCGCTCGGTTCCACCACCCTGCATACAGACATGATGATGACGGAGATCATCTTCTCATTTCTCCCGCAGACATATAAGCTGTTCGAGAAGCTGGCAGAACACGACCGGGGCAGAACCGTGAGCGAGCTGCAGAGGAGGGAGGAGAGCAGGAGGGTTCCTCCGGCAGAGCAGGAGCTGGAGGTCAGCTCGGAGCCCGCGGAGGAGACGGACCGGCCCAGCGCGGCGGCAGCAGCGCCGGCGGTGGTGCCGACGCAGAGCGCCGCTTCAGATCCCGGCGCCGCCTCGCAGCCGGCTGCCGGCCCCCAGCCCGACAGCAGCAGTGCTTTGGAACAGCCGGCCCCCGGAGACCTGGCAGCTGCAGCTGGCGCTAAGCCGGCAGACAAGTGAGTCAGCAAAGCCACGCCTGTGACGCCGAGCTGAGTATTTATTGACAACGACGTCACATCTTTATGACCCAGTAGAGATCGTGCTGAGTCACTGATGTGCTCTTTGAAGTGGCTGGTAGGGGGCAGCAACTGGTTGGAGACCACTGACCAGCAGGCCCTGCCTTCAGATACGGCACTGAGAGAAGCTAGCGGGCGCGGGTTTTAGCCTCCTCGCTGGCACACCTGCCCAACATATTAATGCTGTTGAATTAGATGACCAGTGTGCTGCACTGCATTTATTTCCCTCACTAAAACTGGAGGAGGGAAGCCTCTGTAAGGAGGAATGAGCATACAGTTGTTGTCACTAACCTTACGATAGAGTTAGCTTATGATAGAAAGCACCGTAACAACTTAATCCTAATTATTCATTCGCAAACTACTGATTTTTTTTAATGTTTTCCTGTGACCCCTCCACATCTGAGTCCAAACTGAAGTCTTCTTAGACAGCTCCTCCCCTTCCACTGGGCGCCAATCACATACACCCTTGAAGATCGTAATATTGTGTGTGTGTGTGTGTGTGTGTGTGTGTGTACACCACCGCAGGACTCAGGACACATTTCAGGCTGACTCAGACAGCTACAACGGCGCAGTGAGGGAAAACTACAAGTGGTCACAGGACTACACCGACGTGGAGGTCCGCGTGGTGGTGCCCAAGACGGTGGTCAAGGGCCGACAGGTGAGTGCCACCTGACGCCACCAGGAGGGCCGCGTTGTTCAGTGTGTTGTATTAAATGGTGTGTGTGTGTGTGTGTGTGTGTGTGTGTGTGGCGTGGCGTGGTCAGGTGAGCGTGACCCTGCAGAGTGGCAGTATGCGAGTGTGCGTGAG
>CAAKHG010050331.1:21411-42575 GCA_901007715.1 Dactylopterus volitans
CCAGCTCATCATCAAGCTTCATTTGAAGCAGGTGTGCTGGCGGATGATGATCTTAACCATGTATAGTAGGGTGGGGGTCCTCAAGGACCAGGGTTGGGAAACAGTGTCATAGCTTACGTTATATAGTCAAGGAAGGTGGAAAGTGGTGGCAGGGCATTGGAGCGCAGGCAGCTAAATTCAGTCAGCAGGTTCTCCCTCAGTTTGCTGTCCACCAGGGACACAGTCAGATCTTCCTGAGCTGAGGACAGCAGCTTGCCATAGTCTGTACTCTGAAGGTGCAGCTTCATGTCTGAGGAGAGACCCAAAGATTGTGCACTCAAATCCTTTTTTTTCCCCACCTCGGCGTAACTCCAGTACTTCACATTTTTTGTATTACGAATTTTCCGCAGCCACTTCCTCCTAGGTTTAAAAAAATCAGCAAGAGGTGAATCATCATGCAATATACAGTTTGGCAACAACATGGCTATTTCTCAGCAAAGTGCTAGTGTGTTAACTGTGTGGGATATACAGTAAATTAAGATCTAATTGGCGATCCCTACTCACTCACACTTTGTTTTCCTCAGAAAGAAATCCACTGTTCCCGAAAATAAAACTCAGATGAAATCCCTGATACATGGGCTCCAGTGAAGGAACTTTGTAACTTGCACAAAAGTAAAAACTACTCAAAAAATGCAAAATGTGACTTAACAGCCTTACCCTCGAGTGTGTCACACTGGGCCAGATTGTGATAGTCCTTTTGTGTTAGGATCCCTGCCTTCAGTCCTCGGACCAGACCCTCCAGATAGCCATGATCTACGTTGAAACTGAGCTCTGGACACGCTGCCATGATGCTGAATGGGTGATCTGCAAGCCTGGCTGCTCCTCTGCAAGAGTGTCTGATTTAGTTTCCGTACACAAACTTCTCTATTATGCTATCTCTGACTAACATTCATGTGGCTATGCTCTCCTCCTCCCTGACACCAATAATTTCCCCAAAAGTGATCTGCTGTCTCAGTTACTGCTCTCAGGCACATCTAGTTATATATGTTTATATGTTTAGGGATCCTAGTAATTCTAATCTGACAGAAATATTTTTTAAACAGATGTCTTATTCAAGATTTGTTTGCATCTAATCATGGAGGAGACCAACGTTGGCTCGGCTGTTACTAAAGCTGCAGCTTTACTTCAGGCAATGCTCATGATAATTATCCATAGTCAATTTCAGTATTAATATGTCAGAGTGGGTTGGTGGGTGAAAAAAAACAAACAGTATGAGCCATAAAGTTGTGAACTCCTGAAAAGTAGTAGGTTGTGTGCGGTCCCATAAATGGTTTTATTTATTTATTTTACCGATCAATTGCACTTCTGATGAATTTTGGGGAACCAATTTGACAAATCTTGACTGAAAAATTTTGAGACTTTCAACAGATTCACTGTCACATCATGCACTGAGGCAGTAGATCATGCTCTCATTGCTAGCTTTAAAATGGCTGCAGAAAATATTGGGATATTCACATTGACTAAATGTACACTTATCCAGGACTACACCTACTCATACTGTAATAAACCTTGAATGAATTCTCCCCTCATAAGGATTATAGAGCCAACTGGCTTTTCAACCGCAGACCGCATGTAACCACACCAGTCCAGGAGTGCCACATCTGCCAGATGGTCTGAGACCAGCCACTGAGACAGATGATGAAACAATTCATTTGTCCTGACCGGACTGCAGTAAATTGTCGTAACCATCTTGATTGGCCAAATGCTAACCTCTGATGGCGTGCTGCACTTTGGAAAAGTGCTCTCCTCGCAGATGAATCCCGTATCAAGTAGCAGACAGTGAGTTCGGCGTCGGTTGGGCAAGTGCTTTGCTGTTGTCAATGTTGTCAACAGAGTGGCTTGTTTCGATGGTGGGGTTTTGGTATCGGCAGGCATAAGCTACGGATTTAAGGTACACGTTTTTTTTCAACGAGATACTGTGACGAATTCCATTGTCATGGCATTCATCCACCGCCATGTTGCAGCAGGGTCGTACGCGGCCCCATGTTGCAAGGAGCTGTCCATAATTCTTGGAAGCTGAACACATCCCAGCTCTTGCATGGCCTGCATACTCACCAGACATGTCACATATTGGGCATGTTTGGGACGCTTTTGATCGCTGCCACCACCTCCAAAATATGTTAAATGGTAGTTCAGTGTCTAATAAAGGTCTTTCTTCAAGATAAGCTGTACATTTTAAAGGGGACTCGTATTGGGACCAGTCCAAGGAACATCTGTGCAATAATCACGCTTTATAATTAGCATCTTCAGATGCATCACACCTGACAGGTGGACAGATTTTTACAAATTTGCGAACACAATTTGAGACCAAGAAGCTTTTTGTTTGCATAGAAGAAAACTGGCATCACAAAAATGGGAGCGAGTGTAACATTTACATTTTTGTTGAGTGTTGCTTTCTTCAAAAGTGGTTACTGCCTATAAAAACAAATCATTTATTGGGAAAAGTAACTTTGGGATCACTTTTAAATAACTGCTTCACTTCTGCGTGTAATCTACAGTAACTGTATTATTGTAGTGTTGATGTACCTCTGGTAGCTCAGATTGCTCGCTGTCATCCTCACTTACCTGAGGAAACATGAAAAAATTACTGTTTGACATAAACCTTATGTTCTTTTCAATAAATTCATGCTGACTTGCCCAGACAAGTGACGGTATATCACTCAAGATTTTTACCATACCGCTCTCATGTGGAACACCTATTTTGGTTGCTAACATGTATATAATTCAATTTTACATACAATTTTTGATAGCTTCCAGGTCATGTGACCCAGCAATGCCAAATCATTATTGCTACACTGGACAAATACGACATTCAACTGTTTTTATTGCATGTACATATATATTGGAAAATTTCTAATTTTCAAAATCTTTAGAATAAATTTTATGCCTCTTTAATTTTCTGTTCATACTGGTATATTCAGAGTAATAATGCATGGCTTGTGAACAATTGTGATGGACTTTTTTTTTTTCTGTCCCCATTCAGCACTGCTAATAGTGTTTTCCTTGACATCACCCTGATGGTCTCTCAATAATGATCACAGCAGTTCAGCCTCCATGCCCTTATCTCCACAGTGGTAGCATTTCCATGCTGTCCCCTGCATAAACTCCTTAATCTCACTGTGACCTATTTGTGTCCACACATGAAGAATTCACGACATACAAAGGATGCAGATAACATTTTGGCCATTTATCATGTTGCTTGCAGACACACATCGGTTAATCACTGACCTCTCCTCTTTAACGCCTTGCTCACTACACTACATGCATGTTGCTGTTTTGATTCAAAATCTTGAACGTGCATGTTTAGGGACAGTGTGTTCATGCAGAGTGTTTTCCCATAGAAGTTACAGTTCAAAACACAACAGCTATATATGCTTCCTGCACCATCACATTCTCTTTCTTTTCAGTTACTATCAGAGGAGGAGCAGACAGTGTCCAGACAAGGTTAATACAATATCTGGAAGACAAACTGCCTGGATGGGATTTAAGAGATGCAAAAGTCTTTTATTTTGGAATTCACACAGACTCACGTCAACATGTGTCTATGTGCGGCCCACTGAGATACACACTCGCCCCCCTACACGTTTTCATTATCTCTGCTCTCCACCTAATACATTCTGAGAAGAAAACAAAGCACATTCAGCCCCTGTTAATCCACAAGATTGCTGCCAGCAAACATTTGCAAAAATAATGACCTTTTTTGGTTTGCTTTGTTTTCATCCCATGCTTCATAAATGTTCAAATGAAACATGGTGTCCTGCCTCAAATCCACTTCTACAGCAGTTTCACATCAAGATAAATGATGAGCACAAGGACAAAAAGTGTTTTTGTTCAATGTTTTTATTCAATAGCAAAAATATAAAC
Source organism: Dactylopterus volitans (assembly GCA_901007715.1). Classification (NCBI taxonomy): domain Eukaryota; kingdom Metazoa; phylum Chordata; class Actinopteri; order Syngnathiformes; family Dactylopteridae; genus Dactylopterus; species Dactylopterus volitans. The sequence continues at coordinate 25,315 of CAAKHG010050331.1, forward strand.
AAACATTACCCATAAATTTACATGTGATGAACTGGTGATTAAACATTCAATACATAACGCAGGAACAGAATATTCTGTACGTTTTTTTTTTTTAAATGATGATGACCCGATTCAGATGATTGGTTTTACTTGTCCCACGTTTGATCTGTATGACAGTGAGTTTAAAAAGGAATATTTATGCTGTAATGTAAATCTGGTTTTTGATTTGTGCACATGTTTAACACAGCAAGTATAATTAAAGTATTGGCAAGCAGCAGCGGTGCGGGAAATACCCCAGGCTCAATAGCTAGTTAACATCTTATCGTCTACATTGATGAGAAAGCATTATATCACCCATCCGTTGTTACAGCAAAATACTAAGTGTTGGATATTTTGATATTCTGTAAATATTCAGAGTGCGGTTTTTGTATATATCCATTCCTCAGAAAAACCTCCTTATGACTTCGCTTCCCTCCATCATCCGTATAGACAACTTCCCTTTTAACCTCGGTCTGGTTCATGGTTTGTATGCATGCATTCTTTTATGTGCGGCGTGTACTGTATGTCAATCATGGCGTATGTCCAGTATAATCGGTCTGTCTGGGTGTGCGTGGCTGTGTGACCTATGTTCTCTTTAAGCACAGGCGGCTCATCCTCCAGCAGTGGCAAATGGTGTTAAAGAGCCGGCAACGGCAGGAGGCGCAGGGGTCGCAGCACGGCACCGCGGAGGAACAGCTCTCCATGATGCGGCTGCAGCGCCGCAGGGGGGGCAGGAGCTCTAACTTGTGTTTCTGTGAAAACACAAACAGAGATTTGCAGATATCTGGCTTTCAGAACTCCCTCAACCGTTCCTGCAATAGTTTGGGCACTAATTTCAGAAGACTTATGTCACAACTGATGATCAAAATGCACTTTTTCAAAACTTTTTCCCAGTTTCTTGGATACGATATACATAACGCAAGGACCAGCGAATTAAACTAAAATTACCATCAAAGTATTCCCATTTCAAAATTCGATTCACACATTGTATTTGAGGTGACTGTCTATCAATTGATATCATGTAAGTTTCTGGATTATGAAGCATGGCACAAGTATAAATGAATTCTGCTCGACATGGGAGTGGAAAGTGTCTGATAGGCAACAACATCAAAAGCTACAGGACAGGGTTCATGGAAATTACTAATTAATCCTCTGTTTTGCATTTTGTAAAACTTGGCAGAGCAGCCATCTACGAATCAGAAGGTTACTGGCGTCGTGACCAAGTCGAAGTATCCTTGAGCAAAAATACTGAAACCCGAATTGTTCCTGGTGAAAAGGTTGGCACCCTGCATGGCAGCCTTCACCATTAGTGTATGAATGTGTGAGTGAATGTGAATGTGAGTATAAATGCGTGAATGAGGCCATGCTAGTATAAAGTGCTTCGAGTACCGTAGTGGTAGAAAACTGCAAGCCTATTCACCATTTAGTAAACCAGGTGAGCAACATCCCAGTTGGATGTTGTGCAGTACTGTAGGTTTTTACAACTAATTTTTGCTTTCATCAAAAGGAACCTATGTTGTGATTTACAGTATTGTGTTTCGGTAATAAATTTCATATTTGGTCAATGATTCCACTGTGTCTGTAGTATTCTCTATACGGGTCCTTTTAAAGTGGTATTACATGTAGCGGCATGAATGTGTCACACAAAGTTCCTTTAAAAATATGTATGCATAATGCAGTGATGTGAATGTTGGACTGCTTGTGTTATAACTGCTGATTGTTTTGTGATTTGTGTCATAAATTGGAAAAATGACATCAAAGTTCTGAAACTAGTGCCAAAAATCTGTAAAAAAAAAAAAAAAAAAAAAAAAAAAAAAATATAAGTTATGGTACATTATAACAGACTCAAGGCAGGTGTATTGGTTAAGATTAAAGACCTTCATTTTACAGCTGCACTACACCCTAAAGTTATATAAACAAACAGTCAAATTAATGTGAAAACAAAATTGCTGCTTTTAGGGTACACAGTGTGTATCATAAGGAATAAATTCAAAAATATTCCAGGGAGTCAAAAAGGGAGAAAAAAGTTGGAAAAAATGGTAACAACAGTGTAATGTACTGTATAACCATGTGATGAAGGCCCGTGGCAAGCCATTATAACATTTAACATTTCATAGCCAGACAGGGGATGTATTGCAGATATCTGTAATACATCTGTAATCAGTTCTTTTCTCATTCATGCATATGAGTTTTCTCATGACTTATATCTATAATTCACTGGTAGATATCTCAAACTGGGATCACAGATATTTGCAACTGAATTAAAGATATCTGTAATTCCAGTTTGGGATATCTACAAAAATAATTTCGACTAGTCATAATTCCAGGTCAAGATATCTTCAATTTCTCCCATTTAGAGATATTATCAATACTGTCCTTTTTAGTTTAATTAAGTTTTGACTAGTCAAAATATAATTTTAGATATTTTGAACTATGGCAGGTCATTTTAATATTTAATGCCTAAATATGACAATTAACATTAAAGATACCAACAACATAATGTTGACTAGTCGGAATTACATTTGACTAGTCAGAATGACAGAGATATGCCTAATTCAATTTGACAAATCAACACTGAATCAAAGATATCTGCAATGATTTCTTTAAAAACATCACTGGGCTTGTAACACATCCTAAATCGCAATTACAGACTCCTGTAATTCAGTTTTGACTGGAGGGAATTAAAGGTAAACATATCTTACTAGTTATTAATAGTCAGTATTGTTGTGCATGGTTGCTCATGTGGACTGGAAGAAGAGAAAAGAGGCTTTCCGGTGGTGATTCGCCCAGCAAACAAACCATTTGAAGTGTTAACTAATGTTGCTGTTTTGGATAACATAGCTAGACAATGCTATGATTCCTTGATTAGTTTCTAATCAAGGAATTTGTGGGGACAAAAATCAACATTTAATTGCCACAGTAAAATAATAAAATATAGAGTTGTTGCAGTTGATGGTTTGAATTGCTCTGAAAATATGGTTTAAATAGCAAGCAAGCTGACAAGCCCCCGCCCTCCTTCCTGCCATAACGTTTGACATAATTGCAGATATTTTGAACATCATAGTAAAAACTTAAATTCAAGATATCTGTAATCATATTTTGACAAAGCAGAATGAAAGTTTAAGACATCTCTAATTTCAGATGTCAAAATTCATTAGGATACCTCTAATTTAATAATATATATCTCCAACTGAATTTAAGGTATTTACAACATTGTTTGGACTCGTTAAAACTCAATTCAGAGGGTAATTGAAGATATCTTGAACTGGAATTATGACAAGTTAAAATTTTGTTGTAGATATCTCAGAGTTACATCTTTAATTCAGTTGCCGATATCTGTCAGACCACGGTTTTAGATATCGACGATTGAATTAGAGATATCTGCAATGAGAAGTCCCATACAAATGGAAGAATAAAGTTGTGGATATCTGAAATGACATTTGTGGATAGAAGGAATGTCACTTTGACCGAGAAGAACTGAATCACGAGTATCTGCATTACATATCTAGTCTGGCTATAGAACGTTAAAGCGATAAAGCGACTGTTGTTTTTGACTGGTCAGAATGACATCGGTATCTTTACTAAAAAATTACAGTTTGTCAAAATGACTTTGTTGACATCTGTAATTTCAGTTCCATATAATCAGTTTTAACTATTAAATCTGGAAGGGTCTTGCAGTAGATGACCTGTGTTACACACTGATCTGCCACAACATTAAAACCACTGGCAGGTTTCATACAATATACAACAACCCACCCTTCATGAGGATCATCGTTAGTTTTTCTTGAATCTGTTTAAAAGAGATGCTGTTTTTAAACAAGCCTGAGTTATACTGAGAGATGTTCCTAATATTTTGTCACCTGCATTGATCTTAATGGGACAGACCCTAAATGATTAAAATGGAAAACATACAGAAAATGACATGTACAAAAAATAAGTTGCAGCAGCAGAGTGAAAGAGATAATTCGTAACATCTTCTGGCTGAAAAGAAGCATCTGAAGAGAATTCTAATGACTTACAGGAATGTGACTCCCCTGTGGTGGAGAAATCTTTTGTCTCGGAAATACTTGTCTAGTCTTCACGTGGTTCCAGTCTAATATTCGAAACAACATAAAAAAAAAAAACATCAATGTTTATTCTTCTTGAACATTCAGTAAACAAGCACTTCTCAAATTCATCGTTTATCAGTGGCAGTGAATTCATTTTCTGACTATGACCAAGTAAAGCCTCTCATCTGTATGTTATAAAGAGTAAACAACGTCAGGGCTTTTTATTTTCCTCTCTTTGTTCTGTCAGGACAACACTTGATTGCGAACAGGATTTGACTCAGACAAAAATAAACAAAATTTTTATAAATAACATTACTGTTGAGCGAAAACATGCATTTCAAGGTGTTGATCATTGGATTAGATCAACTCACTATCTGCCAAAAGTTTTGAGTCTGAACCTCATTAAAAAATTCTTTTGGCGTTCCTTCAGTAAAATATACAAGTAAAAAATACCCCCCCCCCCCAGCTACTTCCTACAGTTCCTACAGGGGAATCAGGAGGTATTCCTGGGCAGATGAAATACAGTCCCTCCAACGTGGTTTTCGTGGTCTCCGGGTCCCTTTGTGCCTCCTTGTCTCCCAGAAATTGATCTCAGCTCACCATCCTGAAGGATGTCTCAAATCCCTCAATGAGTCCAGCTCAGAAAGGAGTGAGGATACATGTAAGTATACCTTTAGGTATACCTCTTTACTTGTATACCTTTAGAGGAGATCCTCATTCCTCTCCTCTAAAGAGAGAGGAGTGAGGATCCATGTAAGTATACTTTTTATAAAGGTCCTTTCAGCACCTGTGTTTAAATGAAGCAGGGCTCACAGCTTGTTATGACATATTTAACCTGATCAAATGTGGATAAAACTCCTCCGTGGACCACCATCTTTTCGTGGTGGAGGGGTTTGAGTGTCCTAATGATCCCAGGAGCTATGTTGTCGAGGGCAGCAGCCGTTAGTAGGGTCTTGGATAAGGGTCAGACAAAGAATGGTCCATAAAGACACACATGGGAAGAAAAACAAAAAGGACCAGTGTTCCCTGCCCGAAGGGTTAGCGGGGCCCCACCCTGGAGCCAGGCCTGGGGAAAGGGCCTGTCAGGGAGCGTCTGGTGGCCGGGCCTTTTCCCTTGGGGTCCAGTCAGGTCCAGGCCAAGTCAGTGATATGGGTCCATCCTCCAGCAGGCCCAACCACCTGCAGGAGGAACCAAGTGGGTCTGGTGCATGTGGATCGGACGGCAGGCCACAGCTGCTCCCGCGACCCAGACGGAAGAAGACGAGATGATAAACGAGACGAGAAATGTGGATAAAAAAAAATGTCTACCCCTTACAGCTTGTTCTGTCCCCAGTGTAGAATGAAAAATAAAACTGTGTGAACTCAATTGTGAACTCAATCAAAAGGAAAACATTTGGTTCGAGACAGCGGACCTCTGAGCGGTTTAATGACCTTGCAGAGACAAATGATTGTGTAACACATCATTGTCAGCTGATGTTTGAAATGGCAGACCTGAAACGACGCATCAGATGGTGAAAAGTCCGTTACCTTCACGACTCTCCTCCTCAACTGCTCCACTAGCATCAAGCACCTAAGATGTGCCAACTAAGAGATGAGAGGAAAAGTTCTTGTAACCCTGGGTGCTATAGACATATTGGAACACAATGAGATAACTTCTCACTTATTTATTTCCTCATTTATTACCTCAGTAAAGTTTTTACTTGAGAATTTATGTTCTCGTTTACTAGTTGCAAGCCTCCTTCGACACAACATGACTGACAAGAGAACACTCCTGGAAAAAAGCTCTGAGCAGATTATGAAACCATCAACGCAAACTCTTTTGGATCCACCAATTGGAGGCACTCAAATACCCAGGTCTTATTTAGGTTACAGATTTCACATGTTTTTTTTTGTGATATTTGTTTCCTTGTTTAGTTTATTTCTTTTTTTTCCCTTGTGTTTTATCCTGTGCACCTTTTTCCAATGTGTCATTGCATTGTATGTTTTTTCTGTGGATAAATTTGATGGGTCATGTGAGTATTTGAGTCAGGTGACGTCTCATTGTTTGCTTCTTTCATATTTAACTGCTTCCACCCTTTGGATCGCTCAACATGTCATCAGTCACAATCTGAAGAAACAACCCATAAGCAGTATGTTAACATTGGAATGCACCTGTGATAAATTAATTTGTTCAATTCAGGAGTAAAATGGCTTTATTCAACTTTTTTTCATGACACAATATATACTAAAATGAAGTCATTAAAATGATCAATATTGCCATAAATGTCAATTTTCGGATTTTATTGTGTCCATTTTTCAGCTTTCAGCCTGTCCTTTAATGGTCTCTGGAGCTGGAATTTCAGGTTCCATTTAAAATCAGTTGACTGTTATTATTAATAAACCACATGTGCTGCTCTAGCATTCTTACAAGTGCTTTAACACTCAACCAACTAAACTGAAAGCTTGAAAGTTAATTCTAACAATCACAGGTATTGTCATTGAAAGGCATTTGGACTGGCAGACAGCTGAGATCATTTGCAGATAATTTGAAATCACGTCAGAGTTCCCTTCCTTACAGGAATGGAAACTGCATCTAAGACAGAGAGTCGTTCAACAGAAACCAAATCATCCAGCTCTGCAGCTCCTCTCTCCTGGATCATCTTGCCATGCAAATGCAGAGATGCAACAAGTACAAAAACAATCATCCCTCTTGGCTCGGACTTCTTTCGTTGGTGGCTGCCAGACCTCCCTTTCCAGTCCAGATAAATATCTTAGTGTTAATTCTTTAGCCAGATGTTAATCTGTTATGATGCACACACAAAAAACAAATACAACAAAACAACCCATTAATTAAGCTCGCTGGTGATTCATGCCGTATCCATACATCGATCCTCCTCTGACAGATCAGACTTCATTATTGATAACGTAGCGTTTTCTCACCATGAAGCTTTAGCTAACTCAATCTGTCACCCAGCTCTCTGAACACACCGCCGATGCCTCGCCTGGGCAACTGCCCTGCCCTTCTGAAGGGGATCTCAGCATACACAGTAAAACACAGATGGTTCAGAATGCATCAGCACATCTGGTTTTAAACCAACCTGAAATGGGGCCTGTGCTCCTCAGATGCTATCTGACCTCCACTCAGATCGCATCCAGCTCACCGACGGTTTGCCACAAAGGGAGTTCTGGGGTCTGCACACATCTAACTAAACCCAGTGTTACTGGCTGATGCTCCTTGTCAGCTACTGTGCTCCCGCAAGGCATCTCCATCCACGCGCTGCTTTCACACTGTTTTCATTTGTGCTCCTCTGAAGGTGGAACAGGCTACAAAACGATATCAGACCAGATGCTTTCATGTCTACCATCAACGGTCTCTTGAAGATTCATTTCTTCTTATAACAGCCTCTCTCCTCACATGCCTGACACGCTTGCTTAGTGGACACCTTTTCACCTGATCTCTCCTTGCACTTTATCTGTCTATTGTAGGAGGCAACATCAGTTGTAGGAGGCAGGCGGCCGGCCAGCATGCAGGGATATGTCAGTAGTTTTATTACATTAACTCTGCCATCATGCTACCTCTGTTTATCTATTGTTTGACGCAGTCTATTGTTGGATGCATTACAGTTACCCGACGCTCCCTCCCTGGAACCGGATCTTTCTACCAGAATCAGAAATGGGTTCCTTACATGTTTTTTTTTTTCTTTTTTCTTTTTATGACAGGAGGAAACTGGAGCATCCACAGGGAAGCCATGCAGACGCGGAGAGCGCATGCAAAGACAGGACCAGGGAGGGCCAGGGCTCGCAGTCTAACCGCAGTAGCGGAGCCAACCACCGAGTCACTAGTGGATGCAGCCAGCCGCTCGACCAGTGCATGGTGTGTGTGCAATAATGAAAGATTTTAAAACAAGGAGAACAGGATGAGACAGATGTCATTCTGTCAGGATGTGGGTGGTGCAGGAATAACCAACCACCTGAAACTCTGCACATCCTCCTGTACAACCTGGCGTCACCTTCAGCACAATTTTGCGCCTCTGAAACATGGTCTAAAGATTGCACTTTTCATTTTATGACTAGTGGGGGGAGAAATGTCCTTCATAAGTGAAACGAGTTGCTTGTGCTGATTTTGTGGAGCTTTCATGCATCCTTTATCTTGCTGTTTTCAATGGATTCTGATTTTAAGCCTTTGAAGTGCATTTAGCAACTAAAAACCTCGACGTTTCTGAGAGGAGTTTGTGAGAACAACAGAAAATTGGATTTATATTTCACAGGTAACAAGACACACAAGTCAGTGAACATTTACAACATTATCTCTGCACTTATATATTATACATTTTTTCAATGTTGAGCGGCAGACCTGCTTTCTAAATAATATTTGATAATTTATGTAAAAAAAAAAAAAAGGGGGCCACAGACATGTAATTACATTACAATAGAAGATGGCGTTGTATTTCAAATGAACATTCCTGTGTATATTACAGTTATATTTCTATGAAAAATTCTGGTTGCTCCTGTCGACTCAAAGCAGTCACACCACCTGACCCTGCTGCTTTCACTGTCAAAGATAATGTTTGTCGAAGGACTTGAGTCTCACATACACCAACGGACCAATGTAGCACAAACATCTGATAACACGATTCACTCGGGTGAATTCATGATGCCGCGACTCCACTGACAACAAATGGAGAATAACAATTAAAACATGTGTTCATCTGTGTGTGTGTGTGTGTGTGCGCGTGTGTGTTGTGTCGTATTAATAAAATAGCAGAAATCTAATCAATTGTATTTCTAATAATTAAATCTTAATCTTTACAGTTTAAAGCCCTTTCATGTTCAACAATAACTGTCACTTTTCTCTTACTTCTTATGCAGCATCGTACAGCAACCAGTATTCGAATAAAGTGGCCTCAACAGGAGAGGTTTGTAAGACAGGTTACGCTCGATTTGAGGTATTATTACGGACAGATTAGTGAGCACATGTCCTATAGATGAGAATATGAATGATCAATTGTTTTCATTAAGATCTGACACGTTCTTAACCCTGAATGTTGAGTTATCCGGAATATCGAATAATAGTTCCTAATCTGAGTCTGCAGCAATCACGTCGTCAGGAGCTCCTCTTTACCGTGATACAACTAATACTACTACTACTAATAATAATAATAATAATAATAACAACTTGAATTTATATAGCGCCTTTTACGAAACCCAAGGAGGCTTTACATAAGAATAAACAAACAGAAGCTCCTGTCATGTGGTCTCCTTACACAAAAAATGGCAAAATGGTGGTAACATCACCGTGACCCTTCAGGTATCTATATCTATATCTATATCTATATCTATATCTATATCTACATCTATCTAGAAAGATTTTCCTACTGCAAACAAACACCATATCGGTATATAGTGAACACACACAGAACATTTTCAGCGTGTTAGTGCTGTTCGCTGTTAATTCAATCCAACAGCCCACAATTTTTACGGCCATACAGACGACCCAGCCTCTCGGCATCAGTTAAAATTAAACCAGTGCGTTTGCAAGTATTTTGTAGGTTTGTCTTCATATTTTAACCATTTAAACAAAACCTGTTGGAAACAAAAATGTTAGCATCTTGTCAAAAAACAAAAAAAGCCAAAATGGCGTAGTCGTTCTCTTATACTTGCTAACAGAGATGGCTTTTGATTTCTGAAGTGAACAATCCCATGTGGAGCTGTTAAGACTCGGTCCCGCATCTGTCCCGCTCAAACAGTTGCAATTCTCCCTTTAGACACTTTTCACGGTACTTAAAACTGGTCTATATCTTTATTTTGGTGAGGTTCTGTTGCCTCCTACTGTTCATAAATCTCTTTAAGTACTCTGCTTTAAACAGAAAATGATGTATATATATTATTTATCTTTTGTGAGGGGTGCAAAAATTGTGGGTGGGCAGATTCTAATCGTTTTTTTTACCATAATTTAGGTCACAAACGCAAATAAAAAACAAACGTCTCACACTTATTTGCATCTTCTTCTCAGCCGCTTTTTATTCAGTTTACATGTTCGTACACGTGATTTTTGGTTGGTCGCTGTTGTAGAAAGGATTTTTTTTTTTCTTAAAAAAACAAACAAACAAAAAACATTCATCGAGTCAGTCTGTTCTTGTGAGGGACGCATGTTTTCAGCAAAGGGTATAAAAAGACACACGCACGCACACACACACGCACACACACACACACACACACACACACACACACACACACACACACAGACCAAACCACAGTCAGCTGAGGAGGCACACACATATTGCCTATTATTACCTGTGTCATTTTTGATCTTGAACAGCACCCGGTGGCTATTTTTCTCAGCATATCTTTGCCATGCCATCACCCTCACAGGCAAAGTAACTTGCATCATGGTCATGCGATGCACTGAATGTGGAAAGGTAATTGTACCTCTACAATTTTTAAGGGGATTTCTTGTCTTTAATCTCCTTTACATTCTGTTTTAAATTTTTTTAAGTGTTTGTTTTTCCAAGCAGTGTTCACTGCCCTGATACCGTGTGTGTATGCGTGCAGGGGTGTAGAACAGTACAACTCGGCAGTAGAGTCCTCTGGATTTGAGGAAAGATCACGCAAACATGATCGCATGTGTGCAATTGGAGATATATCACCTTATTTACATTTGCAGTGTCCCCACTGGTTAAGGCATGACCACTTGCCCATTTTCTGAATTGTTTCTAATTAAACCCAAGTACCAAGTCACTCAGGATTAGATCATACAAAAGAACAAAGAGAGTTCATCAATTGCTGTGGGCTTTTGTCTCTCTAACATTGTCCTTTTCTTTTTAATGACTGCAGGCATCATTTGTTCTGTGATTAATTGATAAGTTAGGCCAAGATGGATTTTTCTTTGTCTTGTAGAGTCATTTGAAACAAGCTCGCCAGCACACGCCATGGAGACAAATGGGCTTGAACTTGTTTAACACACTATGTATCCTTCAATCAGGGTGAGGAATAAAGTGAAATCAGTTGATGCGGTGTGGTGAAAGAAGAGGCGCAATGAAAAACACCCCCCACCTCTCTTTCCCTCTCTCTCTTTCTGCACATCTCTGGAGTACGTGACGGAGGGTCTGCAGCAGTGACGGCTCGCCTCGGAGGGATTATCAGAAAATCTGGAAGGCAAATGTAAAAACTCAGCGGTGAAATTTTAAGGAGCTCTGATGGTCCAACAAGCGGGGCAATTAATCGAAGGGAAGAGCAAACTGCAGCTGAGATGGAGCATAAAAAACATGACATCCAAAAACCCGGCTGCTCATCTTCTTGGCACCAGACTGAGTGCTGGCTTTCATTCAACCAGGAGACCCACTCCCTCTGCCCCCCTTCCCTTTTATATTACTTTCAGTTGTGGTTACTCACAATAAGAGTTATGTACGACTCGTTCACCTGCTCGTGTCGCAAATTTTGATCACTCATAACCGTCTTTTTTTTTTGCCTCTCTGTCTATTGGAATGAAAAAGATGTCTTTTTTTTCCCCCAAAGCCTCCAGGCCTTGAAATGCATGCAGGCTGCAACCCAAAGCCCCTAATCACAGCTAAGGGAACGGGCTGACTGGAGAGTCGTGATTCGTAGCAAGGGAGGAATGGAAGGAGAGGGGAGATAGAAATTAAGAGGAAGAGTGGGAGAGCGAGGGAAGGTGGCAATCATGAGAAACATTGTGTTTTTAAGTGCTTGGCTGGATAGCGGTGGCACTGTGCCTTTAATTCCATGCAAACGGGGCTCGACTGAAGGCCTCATCTGACTAAGAGTGCATGGACGCCTTTTCTCTTTTGTCCGAAGTAATCAGTCAGTGCGTTTGTACGTGTATGCAGGGTGCGATTTGCCGATGGGAGTGGTGGGGATTTTTCCTGCTCTCTGGTCTACACGTCCTCCCCTCCGCTGAATTATTTTTTTTATCCTCGGTGGGAATAAAATCTCAAAGAAAACCAAAAAAGAAGTTCTGTAATTTGGCGCAGACCCAAAAAAGCAGACTAAAGGACTTATTTCGAAAACCAACCAGATTTTCTCGCGTTTTGAAAGTCCGACTTCCCGCCTGCCTCATCGGCGCCAAAACAAAAGATATAGTCGAATGTAGGAAAAAATGGGGGGAAAAAAAACGAGAGCAGCAAATCGTCACATTTTACAGGATCAAAAATCCCAAGAAAAAATACAACAGAAGATGAAACAAGATCTGACATTGCTGCCGCCCGCCGTTGTGTGGTCATTTTTCTGATTAAGATCGTTTCTGAAAATCACCCCCCCCCCCCCTTTTTCACAAAAATCGCTCCCTGCGCTATGAGTGTGTGCCATTGTGTGTGTGCGTTTGTGGCCTGCCACTCAGGTGCACCTCACGCTGTTCAGCTGTCATCGAGCCTGCTCGGTAAGAGGCGGGCCGCTCCATCCGGCTGACCTGCGTCTCCTCTGTTTATTCTGGGGACCGGGTGTGTGTGGGTTTTCCGAATGCGCTTGCGCGAGCGAGCGCGAGGGCGGCGTTTACAATCGCACGCGCCACGTGCATGCCCACATGTGCGCAAATGTGTGCAGGTGCCCTGGTTTTCATAATATGCCGGGGTGCACACCATTTGAAGAAAGGCTCACTCCTAAATCAACGACATCTGACTGTGAAGGAAGGAATGTGTCTGTTTGTTGTTGTTTTGTATTGCAAATTAGAAACATGCTCCTCTCAACTCAAACTGTGTGCTAACCGACCCATGTGAGATTGATGCTATTTACAACTATCAGCTGTCCCACGATGCACTCTATCCATGCAGTGGTTATGTCAAGGCAGGCGACGGACTGAAGTTGTGTTTCCTTTTGATGGTTTAGCAATGGCTGGCTCTTGTTTGCACCAGTCACATGTTGCCTAAAATATGAAAGGCAAAACAACTCCGCTAATTACAGCCGGAGCAACATGCAAACCCCTTGAGTAACCACTTTAATCGATGTGTTTATGTCAGAGCAAGCAACTAATAAAAGTCAGATGATAAGGAGAGGGAGAGAGCTAGAGAGAGAGAGGGAGAGAGAGAAAGAAAGACAGGGGAGGGAACAAGAGACAAGCAGACAGTAAAAACAGAGATAACTGTGTGGATCATGTCCTCTTACGAGATAATGAAGACCACCATTGAAGTTTGTCAGCATTATTTAAATACTGTTTCTTATCTGGAGGGCGCCGAGATGGCAAAGAATAGAAACAATCTACAAGTATACGCAAATAAGAAGTGTATTGTCGTCTGCCCAAAGTGCATCAGAACTACTAAAAGCACAGTCCTAATTCAGGAAATGACAATCTTAGTGACAATTCCCTTTTGAAGGTTTATTTTCACTCGTTTGAATTACATCTGGAGTTGTGTGCCTCGTTTGTTGAACGCTTCGTGCCCCAGATGTCAAATGTGGGCACGAATTAATTGTGTGTGAGTGTTTGCGTGACCGTGTGCGTCAAGCGTGCGCTTGTGTGTGTATGTGTGTGTGTGTGTGTTTATCACTAACAAGGTCCCATGAGGCTCCCTTGGTCACCTGGGCATTGCAGCACAGCTCGTGGCCCTTTCGACTCATGAATGAACCCAGAGCAACAACGGCAATATCCAGCATTTTCCACCAGAGACAGCGTGTGTGTGTGTGTGCGTGCGCGTCTGTGCGTGCGTGCGTGTGTGTGTTTTCAGGCTACTTCACAGCAATAGCTGGCTGCCATCTCCCTGCACCATGGAAATGTGAACCAGCTGCCCCCCTCTTCCCTCATCATCCTCAGCTGATAACATAGGAGCTATTGTGCCACTACAAAATTTCTCCTCTCCTCCCTTATCACTTCTTTCCACCACTTACTGACATTTGCTTTCAGCCCCGACTAGCTCTCTCTCTCTTTCTGTCTCTCTCCCTGTCTATCTATCTCTCTCTATCTCCCTCTCTGTCTGTCTCTCTCTCTCTCTTTCTCCAACCCGGCTCCCTTTCATCCTCTTATTTACTTATTTATTTATTTTTTTGGGTCCATACTCCTGTCAATCTTAATTATTCAGTCTAGAATTGTGCCTCAAAGTCATAATTTGGAAATTTAACGATCAGTCTCTTGCTATTCTCTTGCGAAAAGAAAAGAAAAAAAAAAAAAAAAAAAAAAAAACCTCAACAATGACCGAGGATCGTGTGCATCCACTCAATGAGACGCTTCACCCTTCGCATGCTGTCTGGTCGTCTATCCTGCTAAATGAAACCTTCTGGCGTGCGGAGAGTAATGCGTTTGACATCTGCGGTCTGCAGTCGACACACTGAAAACCTTAAACCTAAACATACATGTGAGAGCCGTCGACCGAGAAGCTCTGCGGCGCCGTCTGCACTGACATGACAAAAGTGCTGTTGTCTGCTGCAGTAACTCTCAACTTGGCCTGTGAGAAGACTTTTGAGGCAAACAAATGTTTACATGCGCATGAATTCACTGCAGCAGAGAACTCCTCCTACTATGTTGTGATATTGTAAATGATTATATTTTATTCATTGATAAGATAGAAGATAGATACGCTTTTATTAGTCCCATAGGGGGGGAAATTCACAGTCTTGCAGCAGCAGGTGGACAGTGAGAACAGTGTCAATAGAAAAAAAAAGAGAACAATGAGTAATAACTAAGTACAAGAGTCGTAATAATAGTAATAAAGTGGCATGTATTGAGGAAGTGATAATATACTTGGTTGAAATTGCAGTTGCACGGGTTTCAGACGGAATACACAAAAGCATATAAATACATATATGTGGCACAGTTGAATATACATTGCACATATGGGCTTAGATGTTAGAAAAATAGACCTAAATATATCCCACAGCGCTATTTCAAATTAAAGTGCAATGTAATGTGCTCGTTTTTCTCAAGAAAAATGCTCATTTATCTACAGGAGGTGAAAGACAGTGTTTGCAAGGCACCTAAACCTCCAAAAAAAAATGCTCCCCAAGCACTGCAACAACAGCTGCTCACTGCCTCACTGCTCAGGTGTGTGTGTTGGCGTGTGTGTATGTGTGTTAACTAAGGATGTGTCAAACGTGGTGGGTTAATTTCCCCTTCGGGGTTCACAAAAAGCATAATAATAAAAGGCATTTTTCCATGTTTTCACATGCCTGTTGTCATTCACTCTGCTCTCTCTGCATACCCTCCCTTAATTCCTCTGACAATCACTTGTTTTCTTTAGCTGCCCCCCCACACCCCCCCACCGGCACCCTCCTTTGTCCTTTTTTTCCATCCTCATCCTTCAATCTCATCCTCCTCCGTTGCTGTTTGTACGTCTCCCCTCCATCCGCCCCCTGTCATCCCGCAGTTCAAGTAGAGAAGAAAACAGCGACTGGTCTTCGTACAGTAATGTTAACAGTGTGGCGGTCAGAAGAAAAGCACGACAGAGTAAACGAACACACACACACACACACACACAAATAGCAAGCAGCAAAGAAACAGATAAGTGCTAAAACCAAACAGCAGTTCATTCCGTAAACACACCTCAGTGATGGGAAGGCGTCCACCTTCTCGTCATCGTTAAGGAGGGAAAGCCTGGAGTAATGAGGGTGGGAGCGATTGTGTGTGTGTGTGTGTGTGTGTGTTGGGGGGGAGGAGGTAGCGCGTGTGTATGTGTGAAGAGAGAGTGGGGGGTGGGAAGTGATCAAATGACAACCTGACATTTGAGCCTGAAACAAACGAATCGATTATGATTAAATTATTCATCTGTCTGTTTACCGGGGAAATGGAGGTTTGGAGGTATTTAGGATGGAGAGACACATACAGAGAGAGAAGGAGGACGAGCTGCCTCTGGTGAGGACGCTCATGTGCTGAATTGAGTGCAGTTTGACTGTGGATTCAACACAGCATTCCAACAAGTGTGTGGGAAGTGGTATTCAGAAATGAATCATAAACCAATAAAACTCCTCTAGTTTGTACTTTTCAAATATACCTACCATCTGCTTGTACTGATTTATGACATATTGTGCCGTTTGAGACGATATCTTATGTCACTTTTTTTTTTTTTTTTTTTTTTTTAAATCATAGCATTTTTACGTGCAAAACAGGAAAACAATATCCATCACAAGTTTCCACGGCCTCGGGTGGCATCTTCCCACAACCTATTTTCTCTGACTGAGAATGGTTTGCTTGTGAAGCATCTGAATCCACCTGCTGATGACGCCGCTGCAACACTCAATACATGCAGCATTCATCTGTGTGCGATCAAGCCACATCGCTCCTCTGCTACACTCTTCTTTCCCAAATGTAGCACCGATGCGTTTTTAATAATTTGGTCGATATGGTGTATTAAACGCACATGTGTCAAACAGAAGGCATTTGTAGTTTTAAGGGAAAGTACAAGGACACCAAGCCCCTCAAGTGTCTGAGACCCAAAAACATTAAATTCACAATAATCAATGTGAATTATGTAAAAAAAAAAAAAAGTGTTACGATAACTGAAGTCCTTAAAATAAACATACATTACTTTATACTTCTATAGATATCAGTATTTATTGGAGTGTACCACAGTGCCCTTTAGAGCACAAAGGCCAAAAGACAAAAAGGTGCATTACTTCTTGTGTTCTCAGAATTGCTGCGTTTGTCCAGGAACTCAATATGGCCGCTGCCTCGCTCCCCGCCGGCCTGTGCATTCCACAGCTAGAATAGATGGCCGATGACATTTTAATGTGTGTGTCTGTGTGTGTGTGCGTGCGTGCGTGCGCGCGTGCGCATGCGTGCGTGCGTGGGTGTCGTTAAGAGGGCGACGATAAAGGGGCGCAAGCACACACACACGCACGCACGCACACATCCATACAAAGACGAAAACACTCTGATACAAAGAGCTACTGTGCACAAATGTCACACACACAGACACACACAAGCAGTCACCAAAAGCCTCCTATCAAGCCAATCCTCCACACGAAAGAAGGGGCTCCCTCCTCATCGGCACAGGTCTCTGTCATATACCGATCCTTTAATAATTGCCGCAAACAACTCACCAGCAAACGCAATATCCACTGTTTTTATATCCGCACACCAACTCGCCTCTAAGACTGCCAAGGAAATAAAGGTGTATAGCAGATGTAAAAAGTACAGTGTGCGTGTGTGTGTGTGCGTGTGTGTGTGTGTGTGTACGCGCGCGCGCCTGTGTCGAAGATTTTGCTTCCAGGAACATATCCTTTTTCCATTCCACAGCCTGGTTAAAGATCAGGGTCAGCTACAGAGCAGCAACACCAGTG
>CAAKHG010050331.1:55771-69232 GCA_901007715.1 Dactylopterus volitans
GGGGGGGGGGGGGGGGGGGGGGGGGGGGGTCTCCAACACCCTTACTCTGCCATGGATTTGATCCTTACACAAAAGGGTGAGAATGCAGTGGCAGGGTAGCTCTCTGGTAGTGCTAATCTCCCCAACCGTGGCTGGTATCACTGATTGCAATGTTGCCATTCTTTCCCCTGCCTCCATCACTTTTTAATCAGGATTATCTTCCCCGACAGAGACTCTCGAGTTAATTAGGGGTCCAATCACTGCAGGTGCTGAAGCCCTATTGCTCGGATTATTGTTGATTTGTTCTTCACCCGCAAAAGTGTTTAGATCTAGGAATCTGTCGAAACCTAAAGCAACAAAACTCAGGAACAATATATTCTCACTCGTTTTGGAGTAGTCAATACTCCGGGACCACATGTTGTAGGAAATGATCACATGCGTACACACTAAATACAACAATCTCTCGTGCTACTCCTCCCTAAACAACAAGTGCCAGAGAAACAACTGAATTTCCCAACTCTCAAAAAAAAAAAAAAAAAAAGAGAAAAAAGAGAAAACACCAAGTTGCCAACTCTGTTCCCTGTCAACTGAAATAGAGTGGAGAGTGCCTGTCACTATTAACATGCAAATGTCACCTACCATCTTCCCAGGGGCTGGGGAAGGGTTTACTCTCTACACTGTGATGCGCTTGACAAACCTTTTTCCTGGCTGGGAGACAAGCTTGAGATGCACAGTGAGAAAGAGCAAAGGAGCCCAGTGTATTTTGCCTGTGGTGTCGTCTGTCTGTCGCCTTTCTCTTTTATGTGCCACTAGTACGCTGTAATTTGTGTATCCAGATTGGAGTACATGGGCTTTGTTTCCATTTCACTGAAAGATAGGCAGCATGCTGTTTGAAAAGGCGCTCAGGCTGCTGAAGTTGTAATTACTGAGGAGGCCATATGATTGGACTTTTCAATAGAGGGGACTTTGTTGTGGTGGGGAATTACTAATGCAAAGTTAATGCATGCCGTGAGCTGCATACAGAGGAGGTAAAATGCGAATTACACCTAAAACGGCATGACACCAAGCATCTTTATGGATGGGGAGAGGGTGGCGTCATCTGCATACAAAGCACCAGTCACTGGCTCAGAGAGCTGCGAGGGCTGCTCACACTAACTAGAGGTGCAAGCGGCCATTTTCTGTGGTTAAGCGGCCCACAGAGTGAATCCACGCCATCTCCTATAAACTGGGACGCCTTTCCCCTGATGCATAGGTATGAACAATCAGCTTGACAGGCAGGTAGTTGCTCTGTCTTAACCCCAGCAAGTGCTGAGTGATGCACCCCTCCCCTTCCTCTCTTGCCTCCTCCCGTCTCACTCTCTCCACATCTCTCCTTAGTTGCCCTTCCTCCTACACTGTCTTTTTTATCCACCTTCTTTCTCTTCTCCTATTCATGGACTGCCCCCCCACCCCCTCTCTCTCGCTCATTCCTAGAGGCCCATGTTTACCCAGGCTTGCATTACACACGCTTACTTCCATCTATCAATTATCTACCCCCCTCGATTTCTGTACACTATGACAACAGCCCACGCTATCCTGTATACACATGTTTAATTGTGGCCTAGCCCCCGCCCCTTCAAGCCCCACCTTAGGGCATCTGAGTGTACCACCCAACACTTGCGTCCTCCCTCCTCCTGCTCCTCTTTTTCTGAGGATCACCCCTCCACCCTGCCAGATGTCCCTAAAGTTGACACTGTGCATGTGTGGAAAGAGCAGGAACAAAAGGACAGGGTAGCGGATTAAATAGATGGGTGGGTGTGGGGGAGCATCGACAAGGCCAGAGCAACATTTCCCTGGGCCGTCTGTGAGCACACAATGACCACTACTCCATTGTATATGAATTAGATGTTCAATAAATAAAGAATATGAGGGAACTCAAAAGGCAGCACAAAATAAGACCTAAAAAAATGACCCTTATAATAAATATACAGCTCTCAAATAAAACCGAACATTATAATCCCTGTGAAGGGATTCTTATTGTTGCACTGTAGCATCATACTTTCTACCAAACCTGTCTGTGGTTGAAAGTATACACTGTCAGGGGGCATAAAGGGGTTAGACACTTTGCTCATGGAAGTTTAAACAGCACGCTCCCGTTGGCGGACAGATTGGCTGTTGCAGGGACCAGACCTTACAAGTGACCTTCCCTACCAGTCAGCTGTCATGCATTTAATCTGGGCAAGGTATGCAAAGTTTATCACCTAACAAGTCTCTGGCAAGCTAATTATACAATTTGCACAAACAAATACATGCCTCGTACAGATGGCTCAATAGGCTTATTGGCAGCATTGCGTTGAGCCATCAATCAGCTAACTTCAACTTGTAGGGAACGTTCCGACATAGAATAGGGTCCCCCAACCCCTGCCGTCGGCCCCCTCCTACTCCATCATGTGCAAAACCTCAGAGGGGTCACGCTGCCAGGGCACAGGGCAACCCTTCCTGCCAGACCTAGTTTGCAAAGAGGAGGAGGCAGACGCCCCCGAGGGTGTCCTCCGTGCATCAATCTGCAGGAGGCCAGCTGGTAATCACACTTAACACAGGAGCAGCCCAACTGCCAGAGCGAGGAGACCGCCAGAGGAGACGCAGACAGAGAAGCCACAACAGACACGCCCCTTTGATGCCTCTCCCAGACTGGGTGTTAATTACTTCTCACCATGAAACACCAGTTCACATTAGCTCCATAACCATAAAGAGGGTGGGACCGGGGTCAGGGGAGAAAGGGCGAAGGTGTGTGGATATTCTCTCCTCGCAGGATTTAACAAACCATGAGGGATCTTTGTTCAAGGAGCATTATTTCTTGAGGGAGATTGGAATGAACGAGGGAGTAATAGGAGTCTAACGAAGGTCTGCCCCTGCACGTCCTCAAAAGCAGATTACTGCCACTTCATCAGGAGGAGCTGGAGCGAATGATTTTTGTAAAACCTGAAGGTACCAAGGGAACGGTTAGGAGGCTGGGGAGGCGACTGTGTGTCAATGTATTCCCCAAGGCTTTTCTACACAGTCTGGCGGGGATTAATGCATTTATGAGAGTGACAGGCCTCCTTCACTCCTGTAAACAAGAACTTGATGGAAAAGTCTTTCATTAAGCCTCGTTTTTGAACTAAAACATCTAAAAAGAAGCGCATATTTTATAGCTGGACGGAGAAATACAATGAAAGAGGGCCAGCCAGACAGAACATCAAAGAATAAAAGGGTGCAGAAGAAATACAAAGTAAAGAGAGATGAAGAAGAAACCAAAGGCACCCAAGAGAAACCCCCCGTCTGCCTTTCAGCTTGCATCATCTCTGACAAAAACCATCTCTGGCTTATTTTGGAGCTCTGATGTTCGAGTTCAGGGGAGTTGGTGCCCATATATGACTTTCGGGTGTTGTCAAGGCTGTCATGACCATTTCTCACATCCCAGAGAGTTCTGCTGAGGACACAGCAACCAACTTTAGGCCCTCGGGCGAGCAGCAGGAGCCTGAGCGAATGGTCAATATCCTCGATGCCAGCCATCCGTCTCATGTTCCACCCCCCATGGTCAGGGTGAAAATGTAGGTCTGTGGAGTGAAAATGTACCTAAAGTCTCTGGAAGTTTAACTTTGATGAGGTTTTTCATTTTAAAGTAACTGCCTGTTAGGAACACTGATGAAAAACAAAACAAAACAAAAAAAAACGCTTCCCAGATTGACCAAAACGCGATCAGGTGTCGTGCAAAATGTGTTTTGTTCATTGAAGCAATAACATCTGAGGTTTCCAAACTCATAAACCCATTGAATGCACTGTAATAATAATAATAAAAAAAAACGATATATGTTAGCTTGACCTTCACGGTGCAATTTTTACCTTCTCCTTCTGCTGCTTTGCAGAAACAACCCGCCCGCTGGTCGGCAGACAAAGAGGTCGTTTCAGGCTTTTGTTTACCTTTCATTATTGCCGAAACTTTGCCACTCATATAAACTGTGGTTCGGTGCCAAAAGGTCACATCTGCTCTGACTGTCGACAAAAAAAAAAAAAAAAATACGCTTGGTGGAAAATGCAGGAATCCAACCGCAGTTCACCATTCAAACGACGACTCTAATGCATCCCTCGTTAATAGTGTTCAGCAGCGTGGGAACGTCAGCACACCTGATGTATGAAGAACATTCTCATAAAGTCACCATATTTCATGGAGGACGCGGAGGCCACAAACATGTCCGGCGCTTCTCGTCGGAGCATCCGATTACACGCCATTATAAAGCAGAGGCAGTGAAGCTGAATACATTCCTGCTATATCCAGATACGCAGCGAGTGCGAGTTCACATCTTAGCCTTTGACGCGCGACAATGTTGCCGCCCGCACGATCTGTCCGTTATGTCGCCTTTGAGCTATGAAGGGAATGCTTTCACCGAGCGTGGCGGCGGCAGCCTGGTTATACGCCAATAAAATACACGTGAATGACGAGGGGCGACCAATCCAGAAGAATCAAAGGGAAGACGAGGGGACACTTTACGAGGCACGCCGCCGCCTGTTTGCACAACCAGACTAACGGCACCTAATATCACTAGAAGAGCACTGATTTAGCACTCGGAGCAAATTAAAATGAATCAACACAATTAGCCCTGAGTGCATCCGTGCCTCTGTACAGTGCATATTTCTCTTTCTCTCTCTGCAAGGAGAGTCACTTCAGAGCAGCTGTTATTAGTCGTGTTGTGTCAGGCCCATTGTGACTAATTGGAAAGCACTTGATGGCACCAAAATGCTGCTAATTTAGATATGAACGGCACAAACGTGTGTGGAGAAGAGCACGGCTACACAGTGAAAACGCCGTGTGTGACGTGCAGGTTGTGTTTTTTTTTTTTTGCTCTCGTTGTCATTATAAAACATCTGATATTCTTTGACTAGGCCATAATAGAGGCCTGCAAATGAGGAGGCGGTGTTGCATTTATTGGTTTTCACCGTGCAAGCATGCATGTGGCTCCGGGTTAGATCTGAAAATTTTTTTTTTTTTTTTTCTCTTTTGTTGCCGGCTGTCAGTTGCTATTTCCGCGCCGAACCTGGAAGTGATATGACATGCCCATGATGATGCTTTCCTAGCCCGTTGTTGTCCGCTAGCCTCATTTGTTCGGATGTCAAAATGCCAAAATGGCGCCTCACGTTAAGGGCGCCAAAGCGCGAGCGCTGCGGGAAGCAGTCGAGATGATGATGACGCCGACGCCGGCTTCTGAACTCGCTCTCACCCCCTTGAAGCGAAGCGCACGACTCGGAATTAGCTGAACTTACAGTTAGTCTGTCAGCCCCACAGCTATCTAGAATCTCCCTGCCATCTACCCTTTGATCCTGTCAAAAAAAGAAGAAGAAGAGAATACCAGCCACTACTGAGGTAAAGGAAATATAAGAAAACAGCTTGGGAAGTAATAATTGCAAAGGAAATGAATTTCAAAACCCAGAGGAGGGTGTTTCTTCAAGATGTCTGCACTTGCAAGGGAAAAAAAAAGAAAAAGAAAAAAAAAGCATCATATCCGGGGCACAATTCAATTAGCTTTTCCTCCGACTGCAAGGAAAGGAGCTCCGGGGAGACATCAAAAGTTTTGTCCAATAAAAGAAGTTTTCAAGGATGTAATGTTCTCACTGCCCCCCCGTCCTCCACGCACCCCCCACCACCACCACCACCACCACCACCTCCTCTTCCACTATTCATTACGACTGCTTACAAAAGCTCGCTACTCACAAATGCATCGATCTGCTGTTTCTACAGACAAAACAAAAAAAAAAGGGTTCGGGAGGGGGGGGGATCAAATAAACCCGCCGCACCTTGCTGATGCAGCTGTGACAGACAACGCCGGTCACGCTCCGCCAGCTGTGCCCGGCAGCTTATGCCTTGGCGTTCCCACTGGCTTTTGTCTTTCTTGCCCACTTACTTGACAGTGATCAGGGGTGATAAATTGTTCAATTAAAGGCACATTAAGAATCCAGAGCACACTTGACGCGCAGCCTCTCGGTGTACGTGCTGTCCAATTACTCTGAAGGACAAGACTCGTTCTTGCTACCGACAACCAACATGTGACTCTCATCAAAAGACAAATGGGTTTATTTATGCAAGCCAGCGGGCTGATTGAATACTGGAATTCAAGAGCGATGAGTCAGAGCGGCACACAAAATAGAAAACCTGAAATTTCTCTCGCTTGCAAATGGCAACGTTCGGCACCTGGTAGAATTCGTGCTGTCTGAGGAAAGCCAGAGTGAAATGTTTTCTATTTATCCTCCCGGTTAGAATTGTTTGTCTTAATTTCAGCTAGATAATTGAAAAAAAAAAAAGATATATTAATGACTGATACGAACATAACATTTCGCCCTAAACCTTCAAAAAAGCAACAGCACATTTCCCATCTTCTTTCCTGGCAATGTGTCCGACCGTGGCCTCTGACCTTTCTGAATTCCAAGACATTTGTCTGTCATTTCCATTACTGGAGAACAAACAGTGTTTTGAACGCCTCTCCCAAGTAAATGAAGTATATTGCTAATCTTTTTTTTTTGGCTTGCAAGTTGCTATTCCGGGTGGATGGTGTGTTGTTGCCTGGGGAGGGTTTAGCCTTAAATGTTCTGATAAAATTAAGACGCATCGCAATTGGAATTGGACTCACTCGGCTCGCTGAAGTTACGCTTAAGAAAAAAAAAACCCAAAAATTAAAAAAGAAAAAAAAATGGAGGAGAAAATAAAGAAAATATGCAGCGCCATATAGCCCGGGGCTGTAGCAGAACTTCACCACACAATCAGACAATAACAACAAAAGCAAAATAAAAAAAGAAAAAAGAAAAAGTTACCTCCTGACTCATTAGGCTGCGCTATAATAACGCCACAAAACTAAAACGGTGTACAAACAGCAGAGCGGCGACCTGCTCATGGACGCAATTTGTTAAACACACCAATTCCCAGATCTCATTTGTTGCACTCAGATTTCTTTGTCCTTCTCCATTTTTTTCCCCTCTTTAAATAATAAAATAAATAGGCAACAGCGGCTGTTTGAGTCCTCTTTTTAGGCAAGTTGCTGATGGAAATACAGATTTTATGCCCCCCCCCCACCCACACACACACACACACACAGCAAACGGGCCGCTGTCACATCGCAGCAGCGAGTGGCCGAAGCTCGCAGTGATGCTTTCAAATGCAAACGAACGTGGCCGTTTGGAGAGCGAAGGAGCAGCAGCGAAGGAGCAGCGGCGGCGGCGGGCGGCGGGAGGCGCTCGGGGGAAGCTCGGGGGAAGCTCGGCGAGCTTCACCCGCGGCCGAACAAATCTGATCACACCGCCGTTTTAGTCGAGAGAAAGCTGTCGAACGCCAAACGAAGCTTCCTCTAAAGCGCCAGATGTTCCAAAAGAGAATCACTATGTTTTGTTTTTGCGCGCGTGTGTTTGGACTCAAAAACTGCGTAAAGTCGCTCGCTGGATTAAAACAAAAAAAAAACGGCCCAGCAACCCTGTGGCGAGATCAGCCGAACCCGTTACCGAAGTTTGCTTCGAAACACTTTCAACTAAACTTGGATCGTTTGAAGAACAAACAAGCAAACAAACAAACAAACAAACTTACGTGAACAGCGTGTGTGGAGTGTTTGCGAGCCCGCTGCCCCCTTGGTTGGCTCAGGGGGGGGAGAGAGCGTTTAAAATCCGCTCTCTTTGTGGGTGACCGGCCGTATTCCCCAAAGAAAACTCTCACTCCGCATCTCCCATTGCAGGAATTAAAAAAAAAGAAAAAAAAAAGATGGTGATAAAATAAACCCGTTATATTCCACTTAGTCGCGCGGCGCCGCAGTCACTTGTTAACGGGAGGAGTGTGAATTGCATGTTATTCCCTCGGCGTTGTATTATTTCTCCCCTCAAATCAGACGCTCCGAGCCAGAATCTCCTCTGTGAAGACACATTTAAAAAAAAAAAAAATGAAAGAAAAAAAAAAAAAGCCCTACAATAATCCGTGCGCGACACCGCCGCCGCGCGCGGAGATCTCCAAATGTCGCCTATTTCTCTTCACCGGGGAGTCCGGTTATCTCCACGTCCCAGGTTTGGACTCCTTTCTTCCTAAATCCACCTCGCGCGGACTGGGGGTGGGGAGACAGGAGTCAGATGCCCCCCCTCCCTCTCTCCCTCCCTTCTTTCCCTTCCTCCTCCTCCTCCTCCTCCTCCCTTCTCCCTCCTCCTCGCCCTCCCCTCAATGGCAGGGAGAATAAGGAGCCCTGTGCTGCGTTCAATGCCGCCTCATAAACTTCGTCTCTTCTCCTCTCCTGAATCGTAAATCCCACCGGTTGGTGCGTTCGAGTGGATTTAGTCGGCAACCATAACACAATGGGACTGTAGCGAGAGAGAGAGTGCGTGCGTGCGTGCTGTGTGTGTGTGTGTGTGTGTGCTCGCGCGCGCGCGCGTGTGCGCGTGTGTGTGTGCGTGTGCGCACTGCGGTGGATCTTTCATTTTATAAATCCGCGCTGCAGCGGCTGAATGAAAAGGTGACAAATACAACGAGGCGGCTCCACGACAGGCAGACGGAATTGTAAAAGTACGTAGAAATATATGTATGTATATGCATGTAGTTACGTTTTTTTTTTTTTTAAATCACGTGAAACTGATCGCGATGGTGACGTTTCCCCCCCCACTACTTTAAGTACATCTGCCGATGCCCCTTCACACTGATGAATTTTTATACGAAGTGACGACACTTCTCGCCAAGCAGGAACTCATGCGAAGAACACGCTTGGTAAGGTTAGATTTGCATTATTTTTTCACAAGGTAAGCATTATAGTGCCAAAGAACTAAGTTAACAAAAAATGTTTTGCAAAAATGTAATTAATGCAAAACTAAGTTCTTATTGATAGCCAATGTTTGTACTTTTTACCCAAAATTTCTGATAAACCACATTGTGACTTTAAGCAGTATGGTCATCTGTCCGTATTACAAAGCAGGAATAAAAAATAATTGTTATTTGTCACGTGACCTCAATCTGGAAAGCTCCTTTGAGCGGCCACTGAGCGGTGAAGCGCCCCGTTTGTCCTTGCATTTAAATCAAACTTTGAAAATTTGCCAAATAAGCATAAATTGTTTTCATCCAATTCATAACAGCAATAACCTTTTGATAGGAACATCCGACAGCGCTACGAAAACAAAGAGAGCTGAACAATCAGCCGCGATAAAAGGGAGTGTTACTCAAGTGATTGCGCAAATGAAACTTTAATTAATAGTTCTAATGCGGTTTCCGGCCACGGTCTCCAGCTTTCACCCGACATTCTTGCACGTGAGAATGAACATGAACATGATTTCCTGATTTCCGTCAAGTAGTTTTCTACTAAATATACGCTTTCCCCTTTCGACGACACCCTCTGAAGCGGGACGGTTATTGAAAGTGGGTGCATGATCTCTGGATAAAGGAAAAGTAAAGGTGCTGGGCGTCAGGCGTGGCTGCAGCAGCAGTTCCCCGCGTGCTGGTTGGCGGTTGTGACGGGGAGTCGGGCGATGGATGCGTCCCCTCCTCTCTGCGTCTGGCCGCCCCGCTGGACGGTAGCGGACGCCGGCCGTTACTGCTCAAATTCAAATTCCGCCAGCCAATCAGAACTGCAGGCTCACCCAGAGGTTTCACCTCAGTTTGACTCGGGGGAGTTAAAAGGGGGGCTGGGGGGGGGGGCTCAGTCAGTAAGGCACAGTGCATCAGATAAACAGCCACTCTTGCCCAGCAGAGGGTACAGCAATATGTATTTGTGAGAACTTTTCACAGTACGCAGGCAGTAATGGATGGTGTATTTTGCCGCATTTTGGCAGAAAGCCACCCCGAGCCACTTGCAATCCTCCACTGCCCTCTCTCTGCGCTTTGTATAAAACCCATTGTGACATGTAACACACCGTAAAGAGGTGTAAAGGGGTGTGAGGAGGCCTAATCAATTTCACTGGTAAGTAAAGAACATGCTTTTATGTTACATAGATCTCTCCCTTGGCCTCTTATTCACACTACAGCCCCTTATTTAATCAGGCCGCTAAATCTAAGCGGCAGCCCAGAGCTCTCACTGCCATTCCCCTGGTGGTGTGAGCCTTAACATGGTAAATTTCACTCTGGTAGGGAAATGCGCTCAGTGGCCGAGGCTAGTGCTTTGGAAGGATAAAAAGAGCACTTACCGCCTGACATGTGCAATCCATAACGGAATAATGAGACTCCTCCACACGAGGAGCTTACTTGCCTTGCTCTCCACTTTTTGTTTTCCTTGTGAGTGTTCATAAATGCCATGTAAATTCAGAGAGCGGAAGATGTGGCGAGTGCTCAAGGGAGAGCCCTTAATCGTTGGCGTCTTGTTGCGATTCGTGTAACAGCGTGTAACTGTGTGAAGACGCTCGACCGATGAACCTCGTTGAAGCTACTGTACGGGGCCTCGCTCTGTCAGCCGCTCGGCTTCCCGAGTGAAGGTGAGCCCGTACGTGTTCTTATAAATTATGCGGGTATGCGCGGAAAATCACGGGTTACGTTGGCAAGATGCAGCAGATTTTAAATGCTGCGATGTCAACAGCATGACCGCTGACATGACGCCAGTGATTGCAAGCATAAGATCGCAGGTAAATTTTTCTACATGTCGTCGCATATCGTCATCGCGCGATACACACGAGCGGAAGATTACACACAAAATCAGACGTCTGCCGCCGAGAAATTGTGTTTTGCCGAACAAGCCGGCGCCTCATGTTCCACATTCCAAACATGCAGCAATATACTATTATTATATCACCCTTGAGTGGGGAAGCAAAACACTAATTCCTTTTTGCCAACAGATATCCTGTAGACACAGTATATTACACTGCCGTGCTCATAGCTCGTCGGCTAACTCGGGCTGCCTCACCACTCACTGGCGCCGTGTCGCTCAGCAGCTCACTCGCTGCACCGAGCTCTCCCTTAAAGGAGCCATCTTACGAGGCACACCAGTACCTTTAAAAATGGGTCACTTTAACTGAAAGATGAGTAGATAGCTTTGCATGCATACTTACGATTCCTCGCCGACTCCGGCGCCTTTTTTACTTACACGACATATTTAAAAAAAAAAAGAAAAAAAAGAAGAAGGAAGAACACCTCTTCTTTCCTTATTGTCCCCCCTGCTTCCCACTGTTCATCTATGTCACCCTCAGGGGTTGAGACACAATCACCTCTGATAGCAGCGGGCCATCGTTCACTCTGTCCCCCGGAGGCGTCAGCCCATTTGCTACCAGATTGCGCTCAGATGGACGACATTTTATCACCGCACCAAAAACACAATTAAAAGCAGGCATCGCTTAGCGCCACCCTCGAGTTTAGTTACTCCGAGTCTGTCTCGCTTTCTAGGATATTTACACTCCACGTGATGGATAGTTTGCCAGCTAGGATTGAAAGCGCCATGTGGTGTTTTGGTGCAGAAACGCACTGCAAGAAAGAAAGAAACCAGCCCAGCACTCATTGAAACGCTGAGTTTGGCGAGCACGTAGCTTCAGCAGTTGGCTTATGGGCAATTTTTTACTGGGCAGCTAAAATGGAGGCTAGCATGATGGGTGGTTTGCACACCAGTGTACATAAACCCTCCAGGAGCAGAGGCAGACTGACAGCTATTAGAGAGCATAGATGCTCCTTCTTATCTCCCATGACGATAGAGATCTACAAAGAGCTCGAGAGAAATCGTGAATTCATTACCCCCAGATACAAGTGAGTGTTGCGTCAGACAGGCCATGGAGATGGGAGCGCTCTGATTGGCTTGGGTGGGCAGGGACGCCAACACAAGTCATCTGCATGCCGCTGGTGGTGAGGAAATGGAGACTCCCACCAAGAAAATTACCTGATGTGTTGAAAGCACTCAAAAATATATTTATCTTTAAGTGACGGACACCCTGCAGCAGCTGTGGAAATTGTAAGTGGGACAAATGAGAGGTAGGAGTTAGAGACTTCCAAGCAGATGCTGGAGATTCGGTCTTTGGGGGCGTCTTCGAGGGAAAACCAGAGGCTGTTCCGTTTGAATGGCATCCTGCGGTGGACGTGGCTTGATTCTCTGCACAATCTCCTATTTTGCAAGCATAATTGGTTTGAAAACATATAGCCCCCCTCTGTGATGACCTTTTCCATCCTACCCATGGACTGGCAAATTACAATGCCACTTGCTAAGATATGAGATGAAAAAAAAAAAAAAGAACTTTGTGGGATGAGTGACAGTTGAAGGCAAAAAAGGCAATGGCAAAAGACTGAACGGATTCATGGCGGCTCACGCGCTGCTATGTAGCCCGCCGCCTTTGCATCACGTTCCTATGGTTAAGCACAAGAGTCAAAAATGGCTAAAACCGACCACATTCTCTCCTGCCATTGGCTCAGGGATGAAATGAAATCTGCTCTGCTTCGGCGTGCGACTTAAGGAACCTCAAAGGAAACGCCGTGCCACTGGCTCACGGTGAGGTACGCCACCCGGGCTCAAGCCAGTCAGCTGTTACATTTCATACAATGGGAAAACAGCTAAGATGGCCGCCATCCATATTGAGTATCTGCGGTGGATAGCCATGGGAGATGGCTGTGACATCCAAATTTCTGACTGCTAGTCAGGACCAACCGAAGAAATCTGACTTTTTAGGAATTTTAGAAACTTTCTTTCAGGAATTGGTTGCGCAGCAACATGAATAAAATCCACTTGTTGTGAACCCAATCTGTTATTTCATGCACCCTTGCATGAATGTTTGATAAGAGCCTCACATAACAACATAACAAGTCCAACAATGGCCTTTGTGGAGAAAACATGAGCCAAATGACTAAATTATAGTAGTTTTTGAAAGTATAATGCATTAGAATCGATTTAACTGTCTTGGAGGGCTTCTCTTTTACCGAACCCACTCATTTAGCCCTCCCTCTCTTTTCTTCTTTGGCTCTCTTACACTTCTTTTCACCAGCTCGCTCTCAATATGGCAGTCTCTCCGAGAATATTTTCCCTGCAGCTCCGTTGAACTCAGCTGACATTTGGAGGCAGGTGAAAGAGTGCAGCTAAATAAACCAAGGAATTTCAGAGAGAAAAGGCAGACAAAGGAAGAGACGGAGAGGGAAAGTTTTGTGTTACGGTGTTAAACCGTGAGTCCGGTTGAACTGACTTGTGTGACGGCACGTGCTGCTGCTGCCGCCGCCAGGGCTAGCAGTACTGGACGGACCGTGAGCGCCGCAAGCTCATATGTTCTCCGCTTTTGTTGTGGCTCACGTGAAGGATGGCCAGCAGTTTGCCTCTCATCACACACTGTATATCCAGTGGTCCTTCCGTTATGTTTTGATGCCGCGTTAGATGCTGTTAGATAGGACAAGATAAGGGTTTTATAAACTTCGTCCTCCACCCTTTCGAACGTGGAATGGTTATTTTAAAGTTACGAGAGAGTTGTCTCCTCAATTTGTTTTCTGCCTAAACATTTTTATATTTTCTATTTCTATTTTCTTTTTCTTTTAACCTGTTCAAATAAATAAATAAATACATGTCATAC
>CAAKHG010050334.1:0-13585 GCA_901007715.1 Dactylopterus volitans
CACTGTGGCTTGATGCTAATGATCTAGCGTGTGTGTGTGTGTGTGTGTGTGTGTGTGTGTGTGTGTGTGTGTGTGTGTGTGTGTGTGTGTGTGTGTGTGTGTGTGTGTGTGTGTGTGTGTGTGTGTGTAGGCTGTTGCAGAGGAAGGTGTCAGTGTCCTTGTTCATTGTTCAGATGGTTGGGACCGAACAGCTCAAGTGTGTTCAGTGGCTTGTCTGCTGCTAGATCCTTACTACAGGACCCTCAGAGGATTCATGGTAAGTATACTACATCTCTGAAACATCACTGAGAAACATTGTATGCACTCTTTATCACATTAATATATCTAGTTTCACTCTAACTTTAGCAGCAGTCCATGCTGAGCCCATGATGCTTCAAGCTAACTTTGAATCCACCGTGGAATACAAATATAATAGAAAGGGCTGCTTTTAGGAATTAGCCTTAAATCAGAAAATATCTTTGCCTCCCCAATCAGGGTGAGGAGGTTCATATGTCCTTCAGGGATTATCTGGGCATCATGTCTGAACCATGGTTCATGCCATGCAGGAGTTCAGACTGCACAAACACTAAATTGTTTTGACATGTCTGTTTTTCTACACTTAGGTTCTCATCGAGAAAGACTGGGTGTCATTTGGACACAAATTCTCTCACAGGTTTGACTCGAACACGTCACTTGTATAGCATTAATGACTTGGATGCGCTCTGCTTTGGTCTAACCCTCCTCACCTCTTCCCCAGATGCAATCACCTGGTGGGAGACCCCAAAGAGGTGTCTCCCGTCATCGATCAATTCCTGGAATGTGTTTGGCAACTGATGGAGCAGTTCCCGTGTGCCTTTGAGTTCAACGAGAGGTTCCTCATCACCATTCACAGCCACATCTACTCCTGTCAGTTTGGCAACTTTGTTGGCAACAACCAGCGGGAGAGAAAAGAGCTTGGGTGAGATTTAAACCTGCAGCCGCCATCATTTTCTTTTTCTTTTCAGAGCGCAGACATCGTGGCCTCAGCTCAAAAGATTTAGAGCCAGTAGTGTATCACATTTGAATTGTGCAAGTCCAGGCGACTCTTTGCTGGGAACAGGACAAGCAGATTATTCTAAATCTTCGAGTTGTTTTTAACCTTCTAGAAGGCCGATAGTCGTGGGATTTTTTAAGAAAAATATATATTTTTCCTTTCGTCTTCTTTTCTTGATCGCCATCTAATATCCATACAGCTTGTGTGAGAGGACTCACTCTTTGTGGAGTTATCTCTGGTGCAACCGAGCAGACTACATCAACCCTCTGTACAGACCTGACCACATCCAGACACAGGGGCTTCTCCGACCATCTACTGCCCCCTACTGTTTCAAGTATGTTCTCTCAAACAGTAACTGACACAAACGAGTTTGAAGTCTCCTACATTTCCTCTTCCAGGCCAACTAACTTAAAATGTCAGAATGATAAAGAATGGTTTAGTTTGTTCTTCTCAGAGTTGAAACATTCTTACTTGATGTAGATTCTGGAGAGGGCTGTACAACCATTTCGACCGCGGGATCCATCCTCGCCAGTCTGTGGAGGATTACCTGAGGGCCATCCAAGAGGAGACGCAGCAGCTAGAGGAGCAGCTGGCCTCACACAAACAGGTAAGGACGAGGTTTCTATGAGAAAAAAAATGACTCCTGCAGTGGGTTTTCCTGGTTTTAAAGGATAAATGTTGAGTGTTATTGCTTAACTTATGACATATCATCAATAGAAAATCGCTAAACTGGAGCAGGAGCAGGTGAGGAGTGTCACCCCCAAAACAGCCACCTTTGATAAAAGTCCCACAGCCTGGGCTCGCAATAATGATCCCAGCCTGGCAAACACCCCTCAAGACTACACTGGGGGCTTCATCACCAGCAGCCCCTGTCAACCAAAAGCACCAGACAGCAGCCTGATCCTCTCACCGCAAGAGTTGAACCAAACATCTGACTCCAACCATTCCAACAGCAGCGACCAGGAGTCTGGGATTGCAGACCTGAGCTGCCGTTCACCCCTCAGCGAGGACAGCACCAGGGATCCGGACTCTGATGAGGCTGCCTACTCTGCCGCTTAAGCAAATGTTGTGTTTAGGTCGAAGGTATGGCAGCCCCCCGTTGCCCACTGACCAGCACACATTCAAGTTAAAAGTCTTATTCACGTTACCCCTAAGTTGCACTCTTTTTTTTTGCATGTAGTCTGGCTGACACTCCCTGACGCAGCATTTCCAGCTGTATGTTATTTACTGCGGCTGAATATATCTCGTTCATCCAGGTCGTGGTGATCCGGAGAGCTTAGATGGAAGACAACAAGAATTCCTTTGGTTGCTTGAAGACTTTTCACCTCTAATCCAAAAGACCTCTCCAGTTCTAACTGGTTGGGTGGGAATCGATGGTCTTTAAACTCTTGTGGGGTTTTTGATACCCAGGGAGCCATTTAGTTCTGCTTAGACTTTCTATGGTTACCTGGGAGTCACTGACCCATCCAGGCCATCATGTGAGTTGTCATGGTCACAGGAATCGTGGTGAGAATGGGTGTTGAAAGGTCTGAAGGTGCTGCTGCATCTCCCTTAGAACTGAAGAAGCCTTTTGGATGAGCAGTGAAACGTCTTCAAGCAGAAGAAGTCCAGATGCCTTCTTCCTAAGCTTTCAGGATTGCCATCCCTGACACCAGTGTTCTACTTCTACACAGGTGAAAGGATGTGAGATTCTACAAGTGATCAAATGGCTGATTATGAGTCTCTTTCACAATGACAGTAAAACAAGCCCATAAGAGTCAGATATAGCGAAATACTTCCAGGGCTGCATATTGAGGCCTAATATAAACAAAACCTAATTAACTTGAATTCTTAACAGTTTTACCTGCATGTTGAGTGTGATCTGATCTCGTAAAACTTTGTGCCCCTTGTTTTAATATGGTCTTCCATACAATTCATTTTCTGCTGAGGATGTGATGCCTCTTCACGTTTTTGGGCAGATTTGTTTCACATAGCAGAAACACTGTTTTTTCTCTAGTGTGCCCCCATATTTCTTTAGGCAATTTACTTTTCAGTTTAAACACTGTACAAAAAAAGGACATGAGGTTAATCAAAACTTAATAAATCCCAGCTAGAATCACCAATGAAAGAACAGTGCTTGATATATGTATAGACACTGCAAGATTATTGACAATGGGTGGATTTCAAACCAAGTTAAACAATGATGCAACAAAACAACTGGAACAGCAGGGAAAACCGTACAGAATGCTGATAATTCATTTTGCTAATTGGCAAGCAAGATAGCTCAGGCATATGCCACACTCCAAAACAACGGTAATGGTCTTGTAGAGCTGTAGCATTTGTTTTGGCTGCTGAATGACTGTACACACATCACACTACTACTGTATGTCCACAGCTTTATTACTAACCTCTGCTTCACTGCCAGTGTTTCCTCTGCTCCAAGTGCCCTGAGGTCCCCCTTACATGTGCAATGTTACTTGCACTAGTAAGACTCCGTCTATGGCTGGTGGAGCGCCCCCAGCACAATCGTGAGTCACTATTTCTGGGTGAAAACCTTGTGAGAGAGCCAAAATGTAGAACCTGCTGAGCTGCTTTGCTATGAAGTGACTAAGATCACCTCTCAAAGAACAAACTGGTATTCTCAAGATGAGGCAGCCTGTTGCCAGCTCGTTTACACTGTTACAAATTATCCAGTTGAGTGTTTAGGAATTTTAAGATGTACCTGTTTTGTTTTTTATGTTCTCACAGCCATTATGTTCATTTCGCCCTGCAGCAATGTTTCAAAGTGAGTATTATGACTGAACAAAGCTCATACACACCATAGTGACAACAGTAGGGTTTTGGAGTCATTAACTGTACAATAACTGGTGGAAAGTTGTTGTTTGGCCACACTGGGCTTTCTTCACTTCACTTTCAACTTGTGATACCATATGTTGTTGGTAATATTAACAACAAAGATTGTAAAAAAAAAAAGAAATAATAATAATAATAATGGGGTTTGGAAAAAGTAAGCCTCACATTTCTGTCACCATATTTTTGTGATCAAACCCAAAATTTGTACCAAAGGGAATCCACTGTTTTTGGTGTTAATATAGCGTATCGATCACACTTGTGTATGCTGAACTAGCAGACTGGAGCATTTGAACACGCACACTTTTGGGAAAGTGATTTGTGCAATCTCTTATTTCCGTAACATTTGACTTCAGTGAGTCTTTAAAATCAGACCTATTGCAATATTGCGAATGAACAATGCACATACGATCAAGCAAAGCATGATGAGATATTTTTGTAAGATCTTTTGACAACTGTAATCTTGCTTTAATGTACGCTTTTATTTGTATCGGAGCATATAAGTCAGAGCATAGAGAATTTTGATATTGTATAATATGACTTGGTTTATTTATTCATGTAGATTGGGAGCCACTTTTGGTGACCTCCTTGAAATGCAAGTTGTGAAAAGTGACATTTCATGTGAAACAAATAAATCCATTACTGTTTATTGTATTGTTCATTGTGTTTGCCCTTATGACGAGAAAATGCATATTCTTTTTATCTACCATTATACATGTTTTAACCAACCGTACAGTTTTAAATGACATCTGATGTTTGTGCTTCCAACTTAACAGAAAACACAGTCAAGATTATCTCAAGGAAAAAGTAGTTTTAATAGTAAAACTACCATCGTACAGTATAGGAACATTGTGCCCTACGAACCAGCTCATTCACGCATGCTCGGCTGTGGTGGAAACAGAAATCTCATTAACATTGCGAACCCTGGGCGGACAAAAGATTTTTTTTTATTATTATCTTCATTGACATTTTCAATTATTACAAACTCGAGGAACGTGTATCACACCCTTTCTTACAGCACAAAGCTTCATTATAAAGAAAATGTACAAGGCTATATAGCTAAAACAAATAAATACAAAAAAAAAACTTTCTTGAATTGATTTCTATACCAAAATGTGTATGTGTGGCAGGGGGACTTTTCCATTTACACGAATGGATGTGATATTTGTCCGCAGTAATAATAATATTAACCAAATCTGATTCTTCTTTGGGCAGATTATTTTTTGTACAAAAGAATTTGATGTGCATTATATGGTATGATATTTTCTATCTTATTCTTATTTCTATCAATTCTGCCAAAAATGCAACACTACTGGAAAGGAGCAAACGGGATGTTTAACAGTTATACATTCTGACAGAAGCAGAACGACTCAACCTCAAATTCCAAACCTTTTTTATTTGATGTTTCTGCTGTTGGATACTAATTATTTGATCATTTTAAACGACGATTCTCTGACTTTTGGGGAGACTGGCAATTTTAATTATTTTGTGTATGTGTTTATGATTTTTTTTTGTTTTTAAATTACTCTCGCTTGTTTTTGCTGCGCGTATGTCTGGTAAAGACCGTCCTAGGTGGAAGTGTAATTTGGTATCAAGCGTGCTCGTGGAGCCGCTACTGCCCGGCGCCGTATTCCCTATAAGAGCGCAGTGGATTGCACGCACAGAGTTGCGCGTTAAGCGCTGCTACGGGGGGCAGCGGGAGCACGACGTGGGACTCGACGTACACGTAACGCGCACTGCGTCTCCCCCTTTTTACGCGATGACGTCGCGCTGTGGGCTCATCTACGATGGCATCCGCAGGTTGACACCGAATCAATGCTGAATATAAACTATATGAAAGTTAGCGGAAAAGCCCCTGCGCCGCGCCGCGCGTCACGCTAACAGTCTCGATAGAGCACACGGTCGCCGCACACAGCCGCTCGGTTCGGGGAACGGTGAGTTAGCCGTGAGCTTTGCAGTATCAAAGTGTCACCGACTGTGTGTGTGTGTGTGTGTGTGTGTGTGTGCGGGTTCTGCTAGTTAATCGCCACTTTCATGTTTCGCTCACACTCCGGATTATCTGTGGACGCAGACATGCCCACGAGAGGCGTGTTCATCAGACGCTGCCTCTAACCTGCCCTCGGTGACTGTGGCTGAGTGTGTGTGTGTGTGTGTGTGTGTGTGCGCGCGTGTGTGTGTGTGTGTGTGCCGCTAGCCGCCTCGGAGCTCGGCTAGCTAGAGTGCTGCTGCGACGAGCTAACGAGAGCAGCAGCGGCGCCGACAGCGGCGGCGGCTCCGTACGTCCTTCACGTCCCGCAGAGACCGCTGCTGCTGCCGCTGCTGCTGCTGCCGCCGCTGCTGCCGCCGCCGCCGCCGCTCGCCCAGTCTGCGCCCGTCCTCCATTTAACTGTTAACGCGAAACAGAGCAGTCAAACAAATTCCGCCCACCCAACCCCCCGGTTCATTTAGCATCTCCGCATTGAGGTTGACAAGCATAACTTTTTTTTTTTTTTTAATTAAGATTCACCAGCCCGAGCAGGATTTACCTGACACCGAATCATGTCGCATATCGGCCAAGTTATTTGTCAGCACATAATTGGATACCTGTGATCAATGTCTCGCCAGCTCTTTCCATTGTGGTATTTGTCCTGTTACTGTTCGCATGCCAAGTATGTCAAGGTATGACCCTGTTTTTGTTTTTTTTTGTTTGTGTGTGTGTGTGTTCGTGTGTGTGTGTGTGTCCCTTTTTTTGCATCGCTCTGTTTGCATGTTCAAGTGGAACTATGCCCGCAGCTATTGTGGATCACAGCCAAAGAATATGTGAGGTTTGGGCCAACAACCTGGAGGAGGAGCTGAAGAGGATCAGACATGTCATCCGGAAATACAACTACATTGCTATGGTGGATGATGCTCACGCTGACACGGGCAGAAATAAATGTCAGGCACAGCTTTATTTCGTTTGTGTGTAATGAGTTTGCACTTTGCAGGACACAGAGTTTCCAGGTGTAGTAGCCAGACCAATTGGAGAATTCAGAAGCAATGCTGACTATCAGTACCAGTTACTGCGCTGCAATGTGGATTTGCTCAAGATAATCCAGCTGGGCCTCACATTTATGAATGAACAAGGGGAGTACCCACCCGGAACATCGACATGGCAGTTCAATTTCAAGTTCAACCTCACGTAAGTGGGCCGCACCGCCTCGATCCGTCTTCGTAGCCCCTCGCGTCCCGGCGTCCGCGGCGTAGATGGCAAACCGCCAGATCAATTGAACAAGACTTACAGAGCTCAAAACGGCTTGCTGATCTCATCCGTACGTGATTGTGTTCTGTGTTTGGGTTGCATGTGTGTTGTTCCGTCTCATCAGAGAGGATATGTATGCACAGGATTCTATTGAGCTTCTGACCACTTCAGGAATTCAGTTCAAGAAGCACGAGGACGAAGGCATTGAGACGCTCTACTTTGCGGAGCTGCTGATGACATCAGGAGTGGTACTCTGTGATGGGGTCAAATGGCTGTCTTTCCACAGGTATTGCGCTCTTGAAGTCATCAGCTGTTTCTAATGCAGACATATGAATTCTGGCTGCTTTCTTGTGGTCGCCCGCATAGCTACACAACTCAAATCCACTGTGTCCACATGACTGAGATAACAATGCTTTTTTTAGGCCTGAAAAATTGTCGTGAATGCAAGTTGATTTGGATATTTTTGAAACTACTGAATATTGGTCAATCTGTGAATTTGCTTTTGTGCTTAATTGGTATTTTAGCTCAATGTTGTTACAGTTTGCTGTAAACCTAATAGTTAACGGGATGAGATAATGGGATAGGTGAATAAAGAATCATTTCAAGAAGAATGAGTCATCATATATGTGAAGTTTTGCAAACCTATTGTTTGATGTACACAAGTTGAGACGGTGGTTTCACCTGCCAGTAAGTTTAAGAAGCAAACAAAGGTGAGACATTGCACATAATAACAAAGTAACATCTCTTAGAATAGAGCATCGCACACACAATAAGCAGTATATTTCATCTGAACGTTCCATAATATCTGTGATGTGAAGATACTGTTTTTAAAGATGCCCATTTCTCCTTTTATGTGAGATGTTTCACAGAAAAAAACATTTATTTCATCATAAATGTTAAAATGTCTAAGTGGTAGTCGTTAGATATTCTGTCTAAAGTCTTATTGATGACCAGTGAAGGACGCGTGCATCTCACTTTCTCTTCTGTGTCTCCGTGACTAACTTGAGACCAAAGATAATGACATCAACCTTGCCGGAACTTGCGTGTAGTTACTGTTTTATTATCGCATCTCTTCCAGCCTTCTGCCATCTTGTTCTGCAGTTTTGTTGTCAGTTTTAATCTCACTAGATTGTTTGTCACCAGTCTGCTGTTAGTCAGGCACTGTCAAAGCAAAGCTCCGCCTCTCAAAGTCTTGAGGTAATGTCATTATATCCGGTGTCCATTTGGCCTTCCCGTTATCTCACCTGGTCATCAGAAAAAAAGGTTGTTCATTTCACGAGTCTCAGTGTGTGTGTTGCATGTGTGTGTTGGCAGTGGCTATGACTTTGGATACCTGATCAAGATTCTGTCCAACGCTAACCTTCCCGAGGAGGAGGTGGACTTTTTTGAGATTCTTCGCTTGTACTTTCCGGTCATTTACGATGTCAAGTACCTCATGAAGAGCTGCAAAAATCTCAAGGTGCCTGGAGAATAACCGCAGTAAACATTTTTTTTTTAATTTTTGAGAATGTCTTGAATTTTGATGTCATCTCTCATCAGGCTTGACTTTGATTTTGCATGACTGAAGGTGTTTTTTCTTGTTTTGTTTTTTCTTTTCTTTTTTCAGGGCGGACTGCAGGAAGTAGCGGAGCAGCTGGAGCTGGAGAGGATCGGACCTCAGCATCAGGCAGGCTCCGACTCTCTACTCACAGGCATGGCCTTCTTCAAGATGAGAGAGGTAGTCCGAAGGTTATTGCATGTTTTCAGAATTCATATTTTCTTGTCTTGACATACCAATATATTTGACGCGTGAGTCTTTGTGCTCGGTATCCCGTGTCATTTTACGTGTCCTCCCAGATGTTCTTTGAGGATCATATCGACGATGCAAAGTACTGTGGTCACTTGTACGGGCTGGGCTCCGGCTCCGCCTACGTCCAGAACGGAACCGGGAACGCCTACGAAGAGGAAGCCAACAAGCAGCAGTCGTGACATCACTCCGATACTCTCCCATCGTGCGGTTCACATCCACAATCAGTGCAGTGCTAAAGCCAAGCTCGGGACAACCAGATGATGACGATAGTGGAAGAAAAAATGAAACACACATGCCTCATTTAGCAAGCTGTCTCTCATAGGCCCTGCTCATCTCGGACCGTTGATTATGACGGTCAGTAGAGGGGAAAAAGATCACAGCTGTCCTCACGCGCAATGCTGGTGTGTCTTTGCCAGTTCTGTCATGTACTCCTGCAAAGCAGCGTAGACATCTGGTTGGTTCATTTCAATTTAACATGCTTGAAAAAGATGGGATTTTAGTTTTCCTAAAACTATTCTGTAGAATTTTTTTTGCACTTTAAAGCTCTAACCTGATTTTATATGGAAAGCTGAAGATGTTTCTGATGTCTCTCTCCTCTCTGTTGCCTTCTCCACGTTCCCATTTTACATTGTGGACATCTAGATGGTTACTGCTATCACAAGAACCACTTTCACCACACTCAGCCTTAATATTAGCAGCATTCTTTTAGACTTTAATTTATTGCGCTGGTTTATCTTGACACAACGCTAAGACGACACATGTTGGGTTTCTTGTCTGAGAATGAGAACGGGAGCTCTCAGTGAGTGTGTTCACACGCACATAGGAATATTAGAATTGTTATCTGAAACTTGATGCTTATTTGTGTTCTCTTTCCTTTCATGTGAATACGTTTGTAATGACCCATATAAACTGTATTCCCAGTTTCAGAAGCCTTTAAATAACCAGCTGCATACAGATGGGATGTTGAATTAAGTGAACAACGTTTTCCTCTGTTCTACCGGCAGCTGCTGTTCTGTCTGCGTTTATGTTAAAGCTCAGAATAGTTGGCACGCAAGCATATTTACAGTATGTAGGTGGCTGCATACAAATGGAGGAATATGAAAGCTGACATTGGATTGTTTGTGCATGTTAACACCCTCATTGACTGAAGAGCATATGAACACACATGCATCACCTTTCTAAGGGGTTTTGCACCGACGGTACCAAATGCAGCAGACCTTAAATACTTATAACACTCACCTGCGGTAGGACATGTTGAGGTTACTACTCCACTGAGAGTGTATTTTCAGTCATTTTGTTTTAATTGACTGTAAAGTTTTGCAGCGTTTTAGTGTTGAAATAAAAAAAAAAAAGCATTTTACTAAATGGGGAAAAAAAATCTTGCTTTTTAACTTTGTTTCAGTTCATTTCGGTTGTAGCTCTGGCCTTTGACATTTTGTGCAGGGTTTTTTTTTTTTTTGTTTTCCAGTTCGTACATGCTGCATCAAGGAGCCGCATGTACTTAAATGTTTGAATAAATGCTGCTGTTGAAAACTATTCAGAACTTCCATAGGTATGCGTTGAAATGTAGGCATTATCCCTCTTCGGCTTCAAATACTCACAACTGGAGTGTTTCACGTTTTTCTTTCTGCAGCATCTCCGACCCTGTCAAGGAGTTATAAAAAATAATATGCAATATAGAAC
The DNA here is from genome assembly GCA_901007715.1 of Dactylopterus volitans. Lineage (NCBI taxonomy): Eukaryota > Metazoa > Chordata > Actinopteri > Syngnathiformes > Dactylopteridae > Dactylopterus > Dactylopterus volitans. Next base: position 10,534 of record CAAKHG010050334.1, read on the forward strand.
TGAATTGTTTTTAGATTATTTTGTAAATAAAAGCTTGAAGCTTTTCTACAAGAAAATGCTCTCCTCCATTTCCATCTCTAACTGAAAACTTGAACAAAGTAATTGAGAAGACAGAGGATTAGCTTGTTTTATTGTCCCAAGGCATCACACCTGTACAGTACATTGCCCAGCACATCCACATTGCAACTTGAGTAACAAGAATATAAAAATAGACTGACACAACCGTTACCATGAAGCATTTTTGAAACAAGTGTACATTCATCAAATTAATTTGTCCATGACAGTTGGATAATTTCCAGGTCAAACAGGAGCGGACAGAATCCTGCCGCAGCTGGTCCTGATGCGAGTTTTAGAAAAAGTCAATCAGATGTGCAGCAGCATTTGGAGTTTTGCGACCAGCCCTCCAAAAACAAACAGTCAAGAAGCTTTTGGCTGTATTTGACATGTAAACCACCAGATTACAAGGTGAGGGGGTGGGGGAGGGGGTGTTATACACTGTCACAGCACACACCAGCCTTCAGGTGTGACAGCAGCTGTCTCACTCATGCTACTATGAGTCAGAAGAGCCCTTATTTTAACTGTAATTACTATAATACTACACGTAAGTTGTTTCCAAGCAAAACGAGAAACATCTGCATTCATTTCGACATCCTGAGATGAAAGCATGCATAAGCCCCCCATGGGAAAACATTAAAACGTTTAAAATTAATCAACGAAACAAACCCTCACTCAAATAAACTGGCTGCAGGGAATGTCAAATACGTCACTACCACCAATAATTACAATTGACAATGTGCAAACATTTGGCAAATTTATGTATGCTAAACTATCAAGGTATGTGCAAAATAAAACAAATACAACCATAGCAGACAATTTAATGAACTTAGACATACCGATGCAGCTCTGGAGGATTTCCTAGTAAACAGAATGCAAAACTCTCTCCCATCGTTGCTCTGTGCTTTTTTTCAAATACAAATCGAATACAAATGCAAATCTAATTTTAGTCAACTTTAGCCCAGATGCTCTCACCGAGCAGCAGATCATGCCGCTGGTGACAGTAACAGTCATACTGTTGATGACAATAATTAATTTTTCTCTGGTTTTGTATATGATGTTGGTCATATGAGTCTTTCAGAAGCAGGCTACATTATGGAAAATATCAGCGACGTCATCATCACATTGCATTCTGATAGGCAAGGTGTCTGTGTACAGACCTATGAGATGAGAAAAAAAAACAACAACATAATGTCTTATACGTCTTATGTTTCAACATGTGGATAATTTGGATGTGAATGTAAACTTACTTTTCTGGACAGAGTGTCAAATGTTTCTGTGGCTATGCCTCATTTTCTATGGTCATCCCTGGGTTAGTCGTACCTGAGCAAACACACAGGTGGAATAAAATGTATTATTTCTCATGGTCATGTCATACAAAATATATATTAAAATGTGTTACATTATTACATGATTGTTTGTTCAGTTTTGTTTTTGTTTTTTTGGTTGGTGGAGGGTTTATTTAAGCAAGCGGATATTGGGAAATCCATTACTGTGTAGGAAACGCACCACCTTACCCTTCTTGCCTTTGTCCATTGCATTGTCACTCTCTGTCCAGGAGGGGGTGCTGGTGAGCAGGCGACTCTGACTCTCCCTCAGCGGCTTGGAGGGGAACTGGCGGCCCTCCGCAGCACTGGAACCGCTAACACACAAACGAAAGCCTGTAGCCAAAAGCCATGTGCTCTCTGAAGAGCAATATTTACTGCACCTGCCCTCTTCAGAGTCTCCCTCACACATGTTTTAACGCTTCAAAAAGTTCTGTAAACCTCAACTATATCTTCTTCTGCACTCACCTTTCTTCCAAATGCCTTCAATTCTTCATTGAAAAGCTTAGCTCCTAGACAAAAGAGGTCTCTTTCCTCACTGAAAATTGCATTGCTAGTGTTTGTGCACTCAAAACTTAAAGTGTCTGCGTCAAGCTTGTTTAGCTGCAAGCTCCATCATGATTGGCTCCTAAACTAGTTGTGTCACAGATTTTCTGCAAACACGGAGAACCTTCCCAACTTCAGCCGGCCAATGCGAAAACAGCCTCGTTGTCAAAAGCTGTATATACTGAAGCTCAAATATCCACATGTGGAATCACAAGTGAAAAGCCTGATGTAGGACTGCTGCCTAAATACACAATTTAAGGCCATAAGGCCTAAAATGCAGCCAGGTGATGAATGAGTTATTTAAGGAAGCACTAGTGGCTGAATTGTGTGTGGTTGTGCAGACCATTGACTCTGGGCTCTACCTGGGTTTACTTTAATATGGTAAGTGGGATCTCTATTGTAACTTACACCTTGTTGTCAGGGCTGGGGCCAGTGGGCGAGCACGGCTGCTCGGGGTCAAGATTCACCAGGCATGTTGGGAACGAGCAACCGTCACCTGAACTGGAGAGTCAGCAGCAAACAGAAAGAAGAAGAGTCTCACTTCAGCAATTAGCAGTGTCAAATCCGCGTAGAGTATTTGAATGTTGTAAAGTAAAGCAGAATAAAGGAATGACGAATTGCTGATTATGTGCACTTTTCATTAAAAGGAAGGAAGCGTTCAACAAAGGTAAGATCATTTGCATGCAGCTGAGTATTATAGTGATTTACTTAAATAGAATAAACAAATTGAACAATATGAATAAATGACTGATTGAAAATACAGTATAGACCAAGAATAGAACTCTTGTCAGCACAAATTGTGCAAAACTGGCAATTTTGCTGCAGTTCCCAGTGGTAATGATGTTTACAGATGTTAATGCTTGTTTGGGACCTTTCCCTTTCTTGAGTCACTTTATTTCAAACTAAACATTTAAATGTTTAAATGAATTTCAGTTAAAAAAAAAATCTTATTATAATCTTATCTTTTCTGCATTTGACCAATCTGTAGTGCACTCACACACTACATGAATCATTAAGCACACACACACACACACACACACACACAATGACATAAAGAGAATAACGGCATGATGACATGGCCCTAGCAGGCTGAATGACTATCAACATGGACAGTTCATTCTATGTTG
>CAAKHG010050334.1:13605-26866 GCA_901007715.1 Dactylopterus volitans
CACACACACACACACACACACACACACACACACACACACACACACACACACACACACACACACACACACACACACACACACACACACACACACACACAATTTCCTGCCAGCGGAGTGAACCGATACCCTTTCAATACCAAACTGGCTTCTCAACCTTTGAGCAACTGGGCAACTGCACAGTGTAACACATTTGTGGAGCATAAATAACTTCTTAAAACATAATCTTATCTCATTGGAGTTATCTCTTAATATACCCACTTTAAATCTTATGATGCTTCTTTCAACCCGATTTCATCAGAAAGACATTTTCCAGTAATTTTCTTTTGAATGCCTCCATCAACCGACCAAATTCCCCGTTACCTGGAGAAAATGGGAATAGGCCAGTATTTGACTTCATCGCCAAACACTTGGCGGAAGTTCTTGCTGACGCCCAGACTGAAGCCGTTCTTGTCTGTGCCATGACGAAACACTGGGGCACGTACAGCCTCTGATTGGACCGACATGGAAGAGGAACAGTCATTTCTTTTGTTACAGGAGCTCAGTCACATACACATTTTCTGCTTAACATGTGGTAGAACAACACTGAATGAGACCATCTTTCTGCAGGATCTCAGGTGTGACTTCTCTCCCTGAGCAGCGTATCAGTGGCTGTTATTAAGCTGCTTACTGCTCTGACCCTTATGTCTCTGCATTAAACTGTAACATAGTCCTGTGGATAATCCAGTCTCCTTTACACAAAGACAAAGTGTGCCACTGTGCACATATATAATGAGAGACTGCATTGTCTGATAGCAGCCCACACAGGCTGATGAGGATGGTGATTGACGGTGGGAAAAAAACAAAGTTCAATGAAGCATCCTTCAGCATCAGTGCAAAGAGTGAAACCAGATATTAAAGACAAAAAAAACGAGTGCTGAAAACTGCATGTGCCCACAGAGCACCGACGCACGTGAACACATACGGGCGTGACATGGTGTTGTGCGTGTCACCTACCAAGAGTGGATCTGTTCTTGCACACAAGCCAGCAGTGATACATGAAAAGTGAAGCAAGGCTGACTGAGAACATGGAGGCTGAGAAGAAGAGGAACAGGATGTGGAACTTCGCCTGAGTGTCTGGGAGGCCGTTCTGAGGAAAAACCAAGACATCAGTGCTGCACCACAAGCCCGGGGTGGATACTAGCTGCTGAGCCAGTGTGGGCTTAAAGCTGGGCAGTGGCTGTGGTCTACTGGGGAAGGGAGCTGACTGGTTTCTACTACACTATTCATAAAGAAGCTGTTTCTATTTCATCGCCAGCAACTGTTTGATCAGTTCATACCAGGTACTCTTTCAGACGGAAATGGGCTCTGCCTCCAGCCTTGCAGAAAAAATATATAAACCACATAGATGAAGCAAAATTGACTTTGTGAGACAGATTTTACCAGAAATGTGACATCATTTTTAGTGAAACAATATGCATAATGTGCATACTCAAAGTCCATATTAATGGACCTTTTTTTTTCTTTTTCAAGCATTCAGCTGTCTGTTATCACATGACCGAAGCTTTAGGATTTGCCAATATTGACCATGACATACACTGGAAAGCTCCAGAGAAAGATTTTTTTTCCAAACTATTTCAAAGGTTGGAAATGAACTTTGCCACTTACATTACAAATTGAATACAATCAATATAAGGTTATTTATACTGATACTTACTGTCCAAAACTTAATGAAGTATTTCAAATCTGTTGCAGTTATAAAAAGGCAGTAGAGCAGCGAATATGCTAAGAATAGCATGAAAAACTTATAGTTGGAGAATCCCACACAGTTGTTCACCCTGTAAGAATGAAAGGAAGCAGGTCAGTTTTTGGAAAATATAATCGTGTGCTGCATCACCTGTGATATAATTGTCTTTGAGCGTGTTTATTTGAACGTAGTTGTAGCATGGGCAGACTGCTTGGGTCGGGGGATGAATTCAAAAAGTAACTTTTAAGTAAAAAGCGTTTTTACTCCAATTCATTTTACACAATTAGCATTAGGATTTTCTTTTCTCCTGTCAGCCAGAAATCACTGTAAGTACCACTAGTGCTGAGTAGTACTGGTCTGAACACAATGAGATGGAAGGACTCTACTTGAATTTTTTTTGCAAACAGATGCTTCCAGGTGGCCGTTATATGTGATATTTATTAGCTGGGTGCCCCAATAGTACCATGGCATGCCATGCCATAGCCTTAACTAGTCCAAATTCACAATTTAATATCAATGCCACAGAAAATATTTATATTCTAAAGATGTTTTTTCTTGGTTTTTAGCCAGATGGTCTTCTAAAAAGGTAATTTGGAGCCTCGAAGAATCCTTCCTTCAAATTGACTGAAGCCTACTAGCTAATTTTATATCGTGTCTATCATCTACATTTAGTTCACCATCATGCAGCGCGATGTGTTACATGTACAAATTCAACTGTCCAATGTGTCGCCCCTTGACTACTTTTTCTGAGTCACTCTGACCCTCTGGAGAAAACTGTTAATAGAGTAGAGTTTGCTCTTCATGACCCCCCGTCCTACAATTCTAAATTTCATTTGGCAGATGTTTTAACTTTAAGGTCTACTTATTGGAATCAAAGGACCTGAGAGCCAGGCTTCAGAATGGTACAGCTGCTGTTGTCTGAGAATGCTAATGGCCTTTTCAGACAATATTTGGATTGAACTACAGAACAAAAGCCTTTTTTTAAATAAACAGAAGATGAATTACAAGGTTGTAATATAGTCTACTTAGAAAGATCTAACAACATTATGAGAGTTCACTGGCTTATTTTTTAAATAATTCTACTCCCCGTTGAAGTAGAGACTCTTGACATACCACGGGCAGTGGTGATCCATCTTCAGGATGCACCTGCAACACAGCAGGGTCAGACATCATTGTAATTGAATCTGAGTCTTCCTGTCAGAATGCAATATATCATAGAGTCCTTTCTCTGTTGGTATGTGAGCAGAGAGTCTTACTTATCACAGACTGAACAATGGTGACATCGATCAGGCTTCAGCAGCTGGCAGCGGTCACAGAAACGGATTGCTGAGGAGACACCATCAATTCAGTAACACAGAAGCTGCCAGCGGCCTGCTAACTTGACCACAGACTAAAGGTGGCAGCAGTGAAATGATCGGTGGGAGCTGTGTCAGGCTGCTGCTGCTGCTGCTGCTGCTGCCGTCCTGCATCAGCAGCAGCACGAACACAACTGTACCTCCGGAGTTAGTGCGGGTGTATATAGGCAGATCCTTGGCTATCCTCCGCAGGATCTCCTGCTGAGACTCTCCCCGGTCTTCACGCTCAAGCAGCTCTTTGTCATTGTAGGACAAGTGAAACTGTGTCAGGCAGAACACAAAGAGGGAAAAACAAACACGTGTGACCAGCCAATATCCTGATGAACCATAACTTTGCGTTCAATCAACCTAATTGAAATATTTCCTCAGATGAGCAACAGAGGTGTGCGGTGTCGGTCTGGCAGTTGTACGTTTAGTATGAAGCTGAACTCACTGGGCAGTGAAGGGCATTTCTGTGTTGCTTTGGTTCTTACTGGCCTGGCAGGCAGCAGCGAAGCAGCAAAGAGCTGCTGAATTCCTTTCAGCCGCTCAGGCGATTTATGATTAAATGTTGAAAACCAATAAGTCTGATGCCAACTAACAGCTCTTTCCAGACGAAATATAACCATCCCTTTTCAGCGTTTCAGCTTTCATATGAGGACATCTTAGCCTGTGCGTGCCTCGCTTATCCACTGAAATCGAAATGCAGGGTGGCTTTTCTGCAAATGTCCTCTCTAACATATGTGTGCGTGTGCGTGTGTGTGTGCATGTGCGTGAGCGTGTGTGCGCGCGTGTGTGTCCGTGCTGCAGAGCTCAAGTGCTGTGGTAAGGATCACAGCCATTAGAGTGCTGCTCCAGGCACTTCCACTGGAAAGTATTAGTCTAAATGCAGCGTTCAATCACACAGTGAAGCTGTAACCTGCATGTGCGCCTCCCACAATGCCTCAGCTCCCGACTGTCAATAATGCAGGGTCGTAGTCACACTCACCTCCTTCAGGGGATTCATGGGTTTAGTGAAGATGGTTTGCCAGTACGCCCAAACAAACATGATGAAAATTATATGGTACACCAGCAAGTACACAACTGAAATCAGAAAGAAAACATGAACAAATTGTCATCATCGCGGAGGTTTTATAATTATTCATTTGAACATTTATACAAAGTTTGTGTTGTCACTGAATCTGGAGGATATTTGTGTCAGTCTATTGGATTGTTTTCATAAATATCTTAAAATATCAAAATGGTTATTCTAAAAACAATGACTATTCTTTGCAATGACATGAGACCAAAAGAAGACAGCCACACAGTTGAAGAGAGCAGCACTTAGGGTGAGGAAGTGATGTATCTACCAATAATTATAACCACCAGTTTTGATTATAAAATACAAGACCTGAATATATTTCTAAGTTGTAAGCTGCATTAAGTAATCAATCAAGAGTTCATAATTTGTGAACTGTCACAATATCAAACTGTTTTGATATTTCTTTGTATGTTTGGTCTAAAACAAGACATCAAGGAATGTCGAACAATGAAATGATTAAGAAAATTACAACAGATTAATTGTACTAATTAATAAATGCAATATCTCAGACACTGAGTTTTTGCTATGGTGTGACTTGTGCTAATTGTACATAGTGTTGTTATGAACATAATGTCTAAATTTACCAGGTTTCTATCACTAATAAATGTGAATTTGTAACATTACTTACGAGATTATATTTCTTAAAAAAAAACATTTTTCTGGGGCAGAGGAAGAATTTCTCTTTATAACTTTGGGTTTGGAAGCAGAGACAGGAAGCAAAAATTGGTTCAGCAACATTTTATTAAATAACAGGATACAAAAAACTCTGGGCGACAGCATCAGGAAGCTGGCTGGCACTCAGGGAGTCTGTGGAAATGTGCTGCAGATCAAACGCAACAGAATTATCTGGTAGACTAACGGAGAATAAAGTCGGTCTATATGGAGGAGTAGATGATTGAATGGAGGACAGGTGTGCATTTCTGCTGCAGGAGGAGAAACAAGCCACGCCCCCTTGCACAAACTGCTGGAAAACGAAGAGGGAGGAGGAGAGGAGAAAGAACAGAAGCTCCAACCAAAATAATAATGACAGTAATAAGATTTTTAAAAAAACTGATTTGTTTGTCTTGAAATGGCGAGCAAGTAGGAGTTTCTTAGTGTGTTCATGTCAAACAACTAGAATTCCAGGGAACCGACAATAAAAACGTACAATTATACAATGACCACGCTCACACAATAAAATCATACGCATACAGGAAAAAACACAGAACTTTGAGCCCAACCACACAAATACACACAAATACACACAGTCACACAGAGCAAGCACAGACATGCTGCCACAGCAGAGACCCGCTCTTACTTAAAGCAGGTCAGAGCACTTTCATTCAGATGACAGAGATTATGTTGTTCTAGATAAAGCCAGTTTCTGGCTGTGTCCAGCTTCCCTACTAACGTACCACTAATACTAAAGGTGATGCTAAACTGAGAGTGCAGTGCGTTTCCACTGCATAGTCTGTGGATTTTGGGTACGTGAGAAACCCCCATCACGTGCACCGATCGGCCACAACATTAAAACCACTACAGGTTCAGTCGGGAGCAGCGGCCAGACTGTCTTTGGCAAGGTAAACAAAGGGTCACATATTGGTCAGCGTAACTGATGTATGAAACATGTTGTGCTGCATGATGTTTAACTACATGGATTTGGCAGACATGACTCTAGTCTATCAGCCAGCCCAGAAAGGGGCGAACCGATATGGGGCCATATTTACTCATACGTGGTATAGAGAATAATATAACACCATGTATTCCTTCATACATCATGCATAACATGCAACATATAATGCAGCAATATATGGAAAATCTCTCAGTATAACCTAGTACAGTTCCAAAACACCACAAATGAAAGCTTCCGCAATGATCATTAAAATAAATCAACACATCTCTCAAACAGATTCAATAAAAAAATTCAGCTTAAAAATTCTCATGAAGGCATAATTTGCTGCAGGGCTGCTGCTTTACGTTCTACAGTAAACCTGTAGTTGTCCTCATCTTGTGGCTGACCAGTGTCTACTGGATTAAAAAGAATTTCTTTGAGGCGGACATGGAGACAGGCAGTGCTTTTCATTTCAAGAATTGTTAATACACAACCTCTAAGATGTTTTTTTGTTTTTGTTTTTTTAATTCTGGTAAAAAGAGGCAATGATGTATGGTCAGTTTATCTTAATAATGCCTGTTTGGAAATGGTGTTCACCTGGCCGTCTCTCAGATAAAACCCCTCTTAAAAACTAACTAGTGGCTTCGTTTTGGATATTTGTTATTTGATTTTTCATCGTTTTTTGTGCGGTGCCAATATCACCGCATTCAGCAGACATTTGCACACACAGCACAAATGCATAAATAGTTATTTGGGCAATGATGATAAAGTGATATGATTTGATTCAGTGGGCTGCAATTGTCATACCAGTCATACATCCCTTAAACGCACCAGTTATGTTTATAGTGATAAAAACACTCAAATATGATCGGACTGTTTTATTTCTCTGCTTTTCTAGACATCTAAAGGAAATACAGTCTACTCTTTACAATCAAACAAATAAAAATACATCTTCTGTTCACAGTAAAGTGCTACATCTCTCACTTTTATGTGCAAATTCTCAATGACTCAACTTCAAGAGCAGCAGTTTTAGAGGGACCAGCAGGATGTGTGCTGAGCGGAAATGGTAACAACGATGCACCATGGTAATGATATTGATATTTAATCATTAGTCATTGGATCAACGTATTGATACGGAGTGATGCATCATTACACCCATTGTGATTTAGTGATTTAATGTAACCAGTCAGAGAAGAAAATGAAAAAGGTCACATGGACGGAGCTGAGCTTTGGAACATGAAGAGATTGGAGGCAGAAGTGAATGAGAGAAGGAGAAGCTGATCGAGATGACAGAGGACGAAAGTCAGAAAAACTGTAGACTAAATTATCACTTCATTATCCAACTGTTACTCTGAAAATGTCTTAAAATGCTCATATTGAGGTAAAAAGAACCAGCTCCCCTCCCCACATGTTTTAGATGTTTCCCTGCTGCAGCATACCTGACTCAACTGATCAGCTCATCATTCAGCTCTGTAGAAGCCTGGATTGGGGAAACACTACTCTGTCCTGCCTGGCACACTCTTCTTCATGATCACAGCATTTTCAAAATCCTGCACGCGCCACTATGAAACTGTGGAACCATGGTGCTCGATCACATTGCATTTCCAACTTCAATTTGATAGTTTGCGTGGTAGGCAGTACATAGTTCATGTAGTTTGAGAATGAAGCCGGCAGCTCTATCGTCGGCACTTCCAAACACAACTTTTCCTTGTGTGTGCCTCAAAACCCACCAGTTGATTGCACAGATTTTCTCCGTAAGTTTCACACTTCCAACTACAAGCTGAGATAACTCATAATAAACTTGGTTGATATTATTATCAATATAATTTCTATAAAGATTACCCAAAGCTTCAGAAGAAAAAAGTTTGCGACACCTAAGCAGGCCCACATTATGCCAAGCCAACTCATTTTTTATGTCTAATTGCTTAGGTGCCCCATGACACATATATCTGAAGTCATGAATCATTTTTTACAACAGATGCAAGGGGCTATTAAAAATGTTTTGATGTCAGGAGAGGACTTCAATAATGCTAATAGAGTGAACAATCTTTTTGGAAGCTAATGTTCTTGCATGAACCTCACCATGCTTTCTTTGGAAAACAGGGAAATATGTCATGAGAGGTAAAATGATACGTTATTCCTCATACAAGAGAAAAAGAGCCCTCGAACCGGAATTAGAAAATGAAATAGAAAATGAAGGGGCTCCATGTACTGGCTCCCAAGTGAAATATGTACAGTATGAGTTAAGAAAATAAAAATTTGAACTGAATGAACTAACTTTAAAAAAAACTACGTGCATCTTCCAACTACAAAGATTACGGCTGGAGGACTTTGAGCGCAGTAACAAATCCAGCAGACGTCTGAACAACCAACTGAAAATGAGCAAGGAGAAAACAATAAAAAGCTTCCAAACAAAGGCCTTAACCAGAAATATGACTCACTATCAAATCAACAAAATGTTCAGAGGTTTCTGCTCAATGCTATTCATGAGAGGAGCAACCATCTAGTGTAACATTAGAGACATTTCTCAACGCTGAAGATTTATCTAAGTTAAAGAGTGAACAAATTGCGGCCGTTGAGTTACCAGTCTCACTGTCCGAACTCCATGAAGCCCATTCAGCAAATGCCAAACAAAAAGGCATCAGGTTCTGACACAGGCGGTACAGAATGAGGCTCATTCGTCTAATAGCTGTTCAAACTGCACAGGCAACACAACAGATGACTACGTTCAGGCTATCTGGCAATGCATGCCGGTCAAAAAGAAATGTGTAAAGATATATAAATTTTCTCTTGGGTGCGTGGTTCCCACCTGCTTATGGCTTTGTGTGCTAGCTGATCTTTCTGAATACACTGTTGAAGGTAACAAACCTCAGCTACAGTGCATCCGACTGCTTTAAGCATAGCCTAGAAAACGATCCTCATGAACTGGAACTCCAGGAGATCGAAGTATCTCTCACTTGAGACAAATATGAACCACTCTTCCACAGAGAAAACGTCTGCTGCCTCAAAAAAACCAACTCGCTGAATTCCGATCTAATTGGGCTGCGCTAGTCAACTTCGTGACTTGAGCTCCATTGCACAGACGTGACCACACGATTTGGCCTCTGTATTGGTGGTTGGAGTATGATGGTTGGTCGCTAAGGGGGCTGAGGCTCTCGCTGCTTCTCTCTGTGTCGGATGGTTGTGTGGCTAGGGTCAGGGGGATGCTGCATGGCCTTCTTGTAGGAGCGCCGTAAACTGCTCAAAAATAGGGAATTTCATATTATAACGTGAAACTTTTATTGTTATATTAATAACATACCTATATAATATATATAAGTCTATTGTTATGGCAATAAAAAAAAATTATGATGTGAAATTTATTGCTTAACATGACAGGATCCAGGCACTTTGAGATGGTGTAGCTTGTTTAAGCTATTTCATCAGGGAACGTCGCGAGGTTAAGTTACCTATTTTTGAGCAGTTTACGGTCTGTGTTTATTTGAGCTATTATTTTGAAATACAGAAAACAAAAGTGGTTGTTCTGTATATTGAATGGAGGTGATGTCGTAAGTCTCTCACTCAAAGTGACGTCTGTGGTTCATCTAACGGAGCCTCGTCTGTTATCTGATAGTTTAACAGGTACAGACGCCTCAGACACCCGCAGTTGTGCTTGAATCCATGAAACCTTCCGCGACCCTCCAGCTGATCAGTGAGGGATGAGGTGACCTCCACAGGGTCGGACTCACCCCTCATGATGTACATCCTGCAGACTTATCGTTATTTCATCTGTGGTGCGTCAGAGCAGGATTGCAGCACACCTCAAACAATAGATGTGATTTGTTTTTTTATCATTTGTTTCATGTTATAATGTGAAACTTCTAATGTTTGAACTATAAACTCATGTTACTAAGTCATATTGATCCATTTTTATTTTCATGGCATGGCAGCGAAAAGCTTCTACAGGCAAAACGATTCCACTGAACCTCCTCTGGACCAATTCTTCTCCACATCTGACATGTCAAATTTAAATAATTCCTCTTGATTTTAGATAGTTATAAAACACTTACCCTTTTCTCCTGTGTCTTCGATTGATTCTGAAAAAAAATTAAAAGACAGTCAGATATGTGTCAAACAGGGAAAGAGTCAAACACCATGTGAAGCATCCGGGTAGAAAGACTTAATTTTCAAAAGTACAAATCTGTATGACAATAAAGTAAAACCCTTTATAGACTGCTCATCTAAAAAAAATATTCACACGTCACACACCTTTGTTCTTGGAAAACCAAATAGTTTTCCTCATTGTAACGCACATATAGATAAACATAAATAGACACAATCTGAGCTCACCAAAGCCTACAGAACACACCAAAACAGATTTCAAAACAAAAGTCATGTAACACAGGGACAAGCTGAAACCTGTTGGAAGGCTGGCTGACGTTTTTATATTTGTCCCAATTTCTAAGCAGTGATTAGCTGAGTGTACAGAATCATCCGTCTTCAGCAATATTCCTATTAAGGAGCATACTCTCACTCTCTCTATCTATAACCTCCTTCCCCCCTTTCTCTCTCTCTCACACACACGCGCGCGCGCACACACACACACACATGCAGCAGTAACTGACAGAGAATGAACAAGGAGCTAAATTGGGGCATGCAGCCAAAAACTAAATGCCGCTTCGCCAGCATAAAACCCCAGAGTGTGACAGCGAAGCATATAGCATGTAGGTGTGTGTGTATTCATGCATAGTTAAGGGTATATGCATTGGATGTAAATAAACATGTCCATCAAAGGTGCGTTTTTATCATGTGGACAAGCTAGCGCAGTCTACCCCATCTTGTTGTATCACTGTGTACCTCAAGGGGTGATAGCGAGTCACTGTAGTGTGGAGGAGCAGCGGTTCTACTCTGATCTTCCTCCAGTCGTCTGGGCCGGTCGCCCGATCTCTTAAGGGCCATCCACTCCGAGACCGCTGGCGATTTTGCTTTAAAAAATTGATCTAACTCAAATGGATGATGGATTTTGCTCCGCAACTGCAATCATAACCTCATTACTGGGATCACTCACAGAGGAATGAGATAAACAATAGGAACACTGACAGCCAATTAAAATGCATCCGGGTTGTCAGGTTCAGCTTAACTGCTCACATGACATTATAGTAGACGGCAAATGACAGAGAAAAAAAATTGTCTTAAAACCATAGAATCTCACCAGAATGTGTCTCACGACGGTGCCAACTCTCATAACAGAGCGCTGCATTCTGCTAACTCATCTCGTCTTTGAAGAATTTTGAGAATTCATACGCCGATTGGTTTCTTCTGCTTTCCATGTGCAACTAGTCAATAATCATTTTAGAGCTCTGACACAGCTGGAGCTCACAGGTCTGCTTGGCAACAACCACTTACAAAGTGCCACCGTCGATCAGCGTTAGACACTCAAAACGTGTAAGAACATATCAAATCTTGAGTGTTATTATGCTTCATGATTCTGTATTGCTTGTCATGCAACATTTATTGACAGTGGTTCATTTTGGGTTGTGTTTAAATCCCATAAATGTAAAAGCAGATCCAAATGTGGCTGATTGATATTATCACATCTTTGCATATAAAAGTGTACTTTTGCAGTTCTCCTAAAATTATATTTAAAAAAATCCACTTGCTTATAGCATTATAATATACTGAAATATATCCCCATAGTTGTGATACATAGACTCTTGGGGGCGCTGCACCTTTTTGGTAATATTCTGGCCCCTGTTTGTCGGAGTGTGTAGTATGAGGTATTGACTGTTTTTAATACTCTATAATAACATCTTAAAAGTATTGTGCTGCGCATCAGCCTTCCCGTTTCCTCTGCAGTCTTGCTCCACCAAGGTACATTTCCAACAATACACAAAGGTCATCCATCTCCCCCATCGTTGAAAGAGGAAAAAGGCTAATGTTCGCTGCTTTAAAAGAAAGTGGGTCAACCACAGATTGCTTGGGGTGAATTATGTAAGCTAGACAATGGGATTAACTGAGCTGCTGATCAAGAGGTGTCACCTGACAGTACTTTCGCACAACTGTCTCTGTGTGTGTCTGCAGAGCGCATGCTCGCCTTGAGCAGCTGCTGTCCTGTTTGTCCCGTGTGACTCCAAAACATAATAATTCCGCGCTTGTTCCGTCTGATGCAAACCCTGGTTGATTTAAAAGTTCATCACATGTTGTTTTTGTTATTTTGTTTTTTTCTGTCAAATTGATGAAGGGTGTCTCCATACTCCATGAATAGCAGCAGAGACATAGCGTCGTTTAACTCTAGCGGAGGTTCATCCTGGGACAGAGGCTGGCTTGCTCTATATATGCAACACACTCTGCTCTCTCTGCTCAGGTCTAACTAGACAGAAAGCTCTGTACCCTTTCAGCCTCATAAACAGCCAAAACAACCCTCCAACGTTGTGTTGGATAGCATCAAACTGTCTCTGTTTCATCACCCTTTTAGTCGGAGCAGATCTGCTTTCCTATGGTCCGACTGTCTGCCAAACACAGAACCGAACAGGCTGCAGAGACTCCTGAGAGACATTACTCACTAGGTCAACTCAGTGTTCACGCCCACACATGGGGGGTTCACTGTCTATACCAGCAGCCAGAGGGAGTTGGACTTGTTGCCAAAAAAAAAAAAAAAAAAAAATGCTTCAGGTGTATCAGACGCTATGAATTCGGATAATAAAGCTCAGCAATAACATGAAGTTATGGCAGTCAGGTGGTGCTGATAGCTTGCTGGTGGAGTCGATGTGATCTAGATGAGTGAGGCACATGGGCTAATCCCTCGTGCAAAAATCGTGCACTAAAAAAAGGGACCTGATTGCCAATTCCTGGTTGTATTCTGCTGTCAGCTCCCGACTAACCTGTCATGTGACTCTGCACACAAAACGTAAACAACAGCCCTCTGCATCCCACACAAATTATTGTAAAATGCTGAAATAAATGCCTCTTCATCCCACCACAAAAAAAAAGAAAAAGTCACAGGCACAGGCAATAGACACACACACACACACACACTCACACTCACACCTTCTGCTCCTCATACTACCAAGACAGCTCATTCCTTACCTATGCAAAGCTGCAAAACATAGGCGTAGTACGACCAAGCCACTATGAGGGCGATGAAGAGGACCGGGATCCAGTATAAAACTCTCTGGCAGCCCCGCTTGATACTACGCGAGCCCGCCGGTGCCATCGTCTGGGAGCGGATCTTTTCCCGTGCGCATTAGTGTTTCTCTTCCTCCCACCCTCCTCCTGCCCCCCTCCCCCTGTGTGTGTGTGTGTGTGTGTGCGTGTGTCTCGCTGTCTCGCTGAAGACTGTCACTGCATCGTTGCTCCGGATCTGATCACGCTCGTCGGCAGCTCTGATGCAGCATCCCTCAGCCTCCCGCCGCCGCCGCCGCCGCTGCAGCTGCGCCGGTCGCCTCTATGATAAACCGAGCGGCTGATGCGCGTCGCGATGAGGTGTAACGAATGACCCCCCCCCCCCCCCCCCCCCCCCCCCCCCCCCCCCCCCCCCCCCCCCCCCCCCCCCC
>CAAKHG010050335.1:5884-15961 GCA_901007715.1 Dactylopterus volitans
TCTCTAATTGCAGCTGTGGTGAATCTTCGATGTGAAGGCTACACAACAGTGTGTTATGTCAATTGAGGGTTTTTTTGTTTGTTTGTTTTTTTGCACTTTTTGCACTGCTTAACAATGAGAGGCTATTGTTGTCGTGCAGGCACCATTTAACACTTATCAGGTCGATAATTAGGATTGTAAGCCCCCAAAATTCACAATTTATCAAAAACCATAATGTTTCTCGATTTCAGCAACCATCTCTAATGGAGGTTTCCATCTGACAAGTGCTCAGCTATTTATGTGTTACATGTTATTATAGATTCAGTAGACGATGCATTCTTTTATTATCACTTTGTAAGTCACAGGCAAGACTGGTGCTATAGAGATAACGCTGGTAAATAAAATATGCTCTAACTGGCTCATAAAGTGGTTCAGATTTACCTCACAATCATGATAGTCACTTAACTCAGCTACGACATGTATGAATTACTCTATAATACATGATTACATGATTGCAGTATACCCGAAACACCCGAATCCCCCCCCCAGTATTGAATAACTCTACCGCCTAAAATATTCTCATACAACTAAACTGAATTCTTGTGGAAAATGATATGCAAACATATTTATTTTGCAAATAGATTATGTTAATTGTAAACATCTGTGTCAACATGCGTTTTGATATGAACAAAACTTCCACTCAGTCGACAAATGGACAAAATATTGTTTGGTTAAGTCCTGGCACCAGGCAGACTGGGTTTGGTTTAGCGGAAGATCAGGGTTTGGGATAATATTTACAATTTCATGACTGGTTAGATGAACCCTGCGGTTACGCCTCCAAAATAAATGCCTCGTTAAGATTCTGTGATGATCACAATGATCACTTTTTCGAATAGACTCTTTTGCCAATGTGAAAAGGATTGTTGCGAAATTGAGGCAAATTCCTCTCTCTCACTTCACAGTTGGATGACCTAACCCCCAACCCAGCCGTTCTCCTAGAGCAGAATTTACTGCTTTATAAACATGTCATCACATCTAATCACAGAAAAATTCAATCCACTGAAAAAAAGTAATGAAGAATGCTATGTAGTTGTATGGGAACATAATTTTTAGCAGACATGGCTGTAATGACAGACCTTGAGTATTTGTTTGACTGCGTACTCGTCAACTTATGTCCGGGCAAATACCAGACTAGACGATTTCATCCAAACTGCACTAATGAGTAATGTGAGGGAGTTGCTGTTGTTTGGTGAAGATTATTCATTGGATTATGTTTCACCAAGCTTCTGTTTGAGAGTGCTGCCCATATTAACATATATGCACTGCGCTGAGTTTGTGTCATTCAAAAATATACAGTTCCTACGAAGGCCTAATGTTTTTGGCCTCAAAATGGGAATCAGTTGCTGAAAATTACAGTTTATATTGCAGGAGTTTTGCCTCAGTTACCCATACACACACTTACGGCTGCACTGAAAGCTCTCAACCCACCGATCAGGAGCAGTTCAGGGCATTCACTATTGTGAGTATTGAACCACTAAACTTTTGGATTACCAGGTGGCCTTGGCAAAGTTATTTTCTGTTTAATTTATTCTAACAGACAAGTGCTCTTACTGCTGACTGTGAAAATCAGCTCCTCTGTTGTGTTTCAGAAATACTTTCGACAACATGCTGGCTAGTAAAACTATTTTTCTTCAATCTCCCCCACAATGACACTCAAAACAAGGTGATCCACATTTGGAGGATCAGTGTTTTTCTATTTGTTTCTTATACACAATTTATCACCGAGCACATCTCACACAAAATAGCAGCGTAACGGAGGATAAACAAGCAGCAGGAATCTTTATCATCAACTGACGCGGGATGCACTCGGCACCGCAGGCTTTTGTCTGCACGCGGAAGCTCGGTGATCACAATGGAAAAAACGCATTATGAAAACACACACACACACACACTTTTGTAAACTGTGTTCTTAATTCTTATTCATCCATATTTACTGTTATTACCGGCTGACACAAAAGCAGCAGCATATTATCTCCTTGTGGATAAATAAAAAAACTCAGTGGGTGTGTGTTTCAAGTTTAACTTACACAACTTTTTTTTTTTTTTTAATTGTCTTTTGGGGGAAGCTCCGCCATCTCAATTGCAGCTTTCAAACCGAGTACATTTGTCTTGTGGTCTCCATTGGATCTTTGGCTGATCACAAAGCATTTCGCATCTCTGTTATCTCTCTTGAGACTCTCCTCCTCTCTTTTATTTCATTCTATTTATTTGCCTTTTAGTGTTCTGCTCTGTTCCAGATTAGAGGTCCCACCACTGTAGCCATGGTCTCTCAGTGGCCATCATGTGTAAAGACCATGGCTGTGTTCCTCTAAATACGTTTTCAGATATCCGGAAAATGCCCATGTGGCTGTTGTAGATGTTGTAGATTACATCTCAGAGAGCAATGAGGCACCGTAACAGACTTACTTTAATCATGTCTCACTTTCCTAAGCTTTTAAATCTCAAGCCAAGTCACATATTTATGTAGGCAAATGAACCAATGAGTTACTGTCGACCCAGGGTATGTTTTAGAGGATTGAAAACTCTTGAAGCGGGAATGGGCACGTTTGGAAATCGTTTGATTTCTTTTATGTATTTATTTTTCTTTCTTGTTCAAATTGTTTAATGTTTCGCCACTTTTCCTCCTTGCACTCATAAACTATAATCTTCCGTACTTTGATTGTACTTGTAATGAGAGAGTCCAAATTTTGGCGATGGATTGAGGTGGAGGGCTTTTAACCTTCTACAGCTGCCTAAATGAATCAATCAGCGAAGAGCAGCTCAACATGGAATGGTTGTTTTTGTTTTTGTTGTATTATTCAGCTTTCTTTTTGTTGGTGTTTGAATCATACCAAACTGGACCTGCAATTCACTGACGCTAATACAGATCATTGTCAGCGGTGCAAAATGAAATAGCGCTGCATTTGTAGTCTGATAGCTGGAAAGTGCATCGTTATCCATGAAATTATCAAGAAAGGACACTTGTTTTTTTCCCCCAGCGTTTGAAAACTTTGCTCTTTGCTTTGATGGCTCGTTGTCTTTGTGAGAACGTCTGTGGGCAGACTCAAGTTGCACATATAGAAAATTCAGTACGTACTTCCTGTCAATGCACTCTAATGATAATGCTTCAGATGATGGAATGCATCTGTGATTTTTTTTTTTTTTTTCTTTCTTGGCTCTTTCAGATATTAATGAATGTGAAAGGGAGCCATGCAAGAACGGGGGCATTTGCACTGATCTGGTTGCCAACTACTCCTGCGAATGCCCAGGGGAATATATGGGGAGGAACTGTCAATACAGTAAGTATTCATGTTTCTTTTTTATGCTTTCCTTTTAACGCTTATGAGTATGCATTTCTTTTTTAACAGCACACCTGTTGCTGCAGGTCATTTCACAGGGGACAGTTTGAGGGTCATTTCTTTGAAAAACAACCTTTCACTTTTCACGTTTGTAACCCTTATTTTTTGTTTGTTTGTTTGTTTGTTTTTTCTGTTTTAAGATTATTATTTTTTTTCCCTTTCCGGTGACAGCCAAGTGCAGAGACATTAAGTGTTTGGGTTGCACATTCTTATATGCATGATATCTCAGAAACACTGCAGGAAGTTGAAACATTGACGTAAGGATGAGCTCCTTTGGTTTGTGGTCAAAAAGTCCAAGGTGATCTCACAAGACACACCTGTGGCGAATAAACTGTTTGTGACAAAATCTTTGTTAAATGTGTCATAGGATGAAATGATGAACTGATGGCTTTTTTATGCGCAAGAGCCTGAATTACTTTTTTCTTTTTTTTTAACTTTTTATTTATTCATCACAGTTCGTATACATGAAGATGCACACAAAATGACGCTCATCTCAGTTTACGGTCTACTCAGATCAACATGATTACATGCCCACATACTTACAATACCGTCTTACATGTCACTTTAACAATTAAACATACATGTGAGTATTTACTTAAATTCACTCACTTCTACTGGTGCAGTCGAATAAACAGATTGGTGTATTTTCCAATTTGAAACAGTAGCTACTGAGAAAATAAACATTAAAAACTCTGGAAAGACTAGGATGTCTCTGCAACTTCATAAGTCTTTCTCTGTGTTATTCCATGAGTCAGGTGTTGGGTCAAAGGTTGTGCAGACACATGCACATTAATAACAGTAGTTTAATGATGATGGCTAAGTATAACAGCCCCTGTCTGTTCAGGGTTCACTATTTTGGATAAAAAATACGGGAGTTTGAAACACTTTGTATAGTGATTAAAAAAAAGAAAAGAAAAAAAAAACACTTGAAAAGCAAAAGGGGAAGAGTTCCTCTGCAGCTATCCTCCATAGAGTTTGGAGTAGTTATTCAAATTGTTCCACAATTTTAGTTCACACTTTCAGGAAGGAATAGTCTGCTGAGTTTGTTAAATAATCCTCGGCTGATTATATCTGAAAACATCTGAACTGTGATCTGTTCGAGTGACAGTGACATGCTCCTGAAATCCATCCATTGATATAAGTCAAAACTGCAAATACAGTAACTGTTAAAATGTATTTGCTACAACGTTGATATGTAATTTAAGAATGCATTAAATGTGCCTATTTTGCACACAAATCTTATTTATTTTGTTTGCATCAACATCATAAAAATAATCAGAAATGCTGCATGTTTTGTACAAACAAAACAAAATAATTCTTGCGCATAAGAATAAAAACAATACAAATATCAGAACTTTTAAATGCTGTTACAGAATCTTTGTTTTCAGCAGCCCTCTGTTCATTATGTTTGCCCAGTGACCGCATAGAGAAAGAGAGCAAGCTTCCGTCTTGGAACTCAGAGGGACTTCATATGTTTGTTTTGCTTTTGTCAGGATTTTGTCTGCTCAGTCAGTCTAAAAACAGATTAGGATTAATGTATCAGTGGACTCGGAGCCCTGAGCCACATTTGCACTGCTGCTCACAAATTAATTCATCAGACTTTTATATCTAACTCTGTGTCTGCACAGAAAGCATTTGTGCTTTTGCGGCTGTGCGGCTCACACTGGTTAGACGCGGCAGATGTGCTCCTATTGTACTAAATACAGCTGTTTTCCACTCTCACGTAAACCCTTGGATTTCACCCCAAGCATTTTTTTTTTGTGCTTCACTTCTATTTCCATCCATTTTCCTTCCTTTATTGGATTTGTATTTTAAAATGCAGGTGACCTTCATTCGACACTGTGCCTGAATGCCCATGCAGTCTCACACGCATACTGTACGCTGAACTTTTTTCCCCGCTGAGGTGCATCAGCTGCAGCGGTTGTTGAATAACAGACGACCCCTGAACACATTTGCACTAGCGAGAGAGAAATGTTGGAGTCGTTTGAGCTGAGGTGATCAGAAGTCAGTGTGAACCAAAAAAGCAGTTGCTATAGCGGCTGGATGGATAAAAGAAGGCTATTTTTGAACAGAAGGGAGTCAAGAGGCGCAGCCTGACTGATTAGCTCGTAGAGGAAGAAACTCGGAACAGAAGGACTAAGAGCTGAAGTAGCCTTGCAGATTGAACATATGGCGAGCATCTTTTGTTTAATGATGCTCATTTCAATTGTTCCGTATGGATTTTATATTTGCACAGCATGTTATACAAACATCAACTGAGCTCATCATTTTCAGTTGGGAGGCGGTTCATGAGCATTAGAGTGATTTTTCTTGGCTCTTCGGATTTGAAATGAAACATTGGCTGTGAGGATAAAGTTCAGGTCTGTGCTGTAATTTGTGCAGATTAATCCTTCATCCCTTAAATAATGGTTCTCGTCTGTTCATCCAAGGCAGATGTAAACAATTCCAACCCCTGTAAAGCGTTTCCAAACCCACGGCTGCTGTAAATCTAACTTATACTTGATTGTGAACTATTTCATGTAATACTCCCTTTAGGGTCCCATTTACAACTTTTTCTTAAGAGCTACAGTCAGATCCTCAAAGAACATAACATATAGATAAATATGGAATGCACTTTGATAGAAGAACTCCTCTGACTGTGTTCTTTATCCCACGTTCTGTGTGGGCTGCTGTCCAGCACACACAGCTGCTGCTGGACACAAAGCACCTGTACATTATCTGACTGTGCATCAGAAGTCAATATGAAAATATTACATGAAAGCAGCAGTGGGCTTTTGGCCGTTGTCTATCCGTTTGTCTGTTCAATAATTTATTTTACTGAATTAATTACAGCGATCTAACAGAAGGTGTGAAGTGAGAAGACAAATCGGCCACTAGCCAGCATGAATTAAAATGAAATACTCTTAAAAGGGGGCGACACGGTGGTGCGGTGGTTAGCATATAGCAAGAAGGTCGCAGGTTCGACTCTTTCTATACGCATGCTCTCCCCGTGTCTGCGTGGGTTCTCTCCGGGTACTCCAGCTTCCTCCCACCTTCCTCCCACAAAGCATGCTGAGGTTAATTGGTTACCCCAAATTGCCGGTAGGTGTGCGTGAGAGTGTGAGTGATTGTATGTCCTTCATGTGGCCCTGCGATGAGCTGGCGTCTCATCCAGGGTGTACCCCGCTGTTCGCCCATTGCCAGCTGGGATCGGCTCCAGCACGACCGCGACCTAACTGGAATAAGCGGAATGAATGAATGAATGAATGAATGAATGAATGAATGAATGAATGAATACATACTCATAAAAGGCATAAATACAATGAGAAAACAAAAGCTGCCTCTTCCTTCCCACTGACCAAATTTTGGAATTGCTACTTTGAGACCATCAGACGCTAAGATGGTTAAATGGTCAGTTAAAGTTTCCAACATTTAGCAAAGGTAATGACTCCTCAGGGCACCATTTCCAAGACTACTTAAATGCTGAGATCATTATAATCAGCTGTCTTAAACTTACTTGCATTCCTAAACATGACAAAAACCTGCAACTATGCACTGAATGAAACTGCAGCAGGCCAGAAACACGGTGTGTTCATTGAAAATTGGCCAACATTTTTATGATTCAGATGTTTCCTGATAAATCTTTGATTGCAGTTAATATTTATTTTTTTGGATTAATCGTTTGTACAATAAAATGCCAGGAAATGGTTAATTATTTCAGTTTACTATCATAGGTAAAAAAAAAAAAATGTTTAAAAAAAAGTAAAAAAAACCCACCAAAAACTAACTGATCGAATAATCAAATATCAAAATAATTTTCATTGATATAATGAGTGATTGTTCAAATGTTTTGATCAGACTGTATGCAAATTAGATTTGTTTCTCAAATCAGATCTTTCAAAAAAGACTATCTTCCCTGTTATTTGAAGGTGTTGAGATCAAATTTGTGTTATTATCAATCAATCAGTCAATCAATCAATCACTGTGGTTGCCTTGGTAATGATGTAAGTGTGAGATAATATTTGGACCGATGATGCAGTTTACCTCTGCGGAAGTATGATAAATGGAGGTCCATTAGTTCACCCTCTAAACTACAGTATATCATCCTGTGAAGCAGAGAACTCGTCTGTGGCGCCAGAAGAACTGTAAAAAGAAGTGATGTTCTGAGCTGGAGTCATGGCAGGTTTCACTGATCAACGAGAATTTACAGTATTTCAGCGTCTGTTCACGGACTGTTGTTCTTGCAGTCCTCCATACTGCTCAGATTTTGGATCTCTACTTCTCACTGTTCTGATTGGAATGGTGGTGGCTGAAACTGATTTGCACAAATCGCATTTCATATTTTGGGGACTTCCTGAAATCAATCTGGAGATGCAAGAACAACAACACCAACCACAGCCACAACAAACATTACAGTGGGCTGTCAGTCTGAACAAAGTAACTGTCTCTCGTGAAAAAAAAAAAAAAAACATACCCAGCAGCCGTTCATACATTCATGTGTGTGCATGGGTAAATATGAAGGAAAATGTAAGCATCTTTGTTTTATTTTTAGCACAATATTTGTCACTGCCTTGCAGATTACACATTTTAAACGAGTGACAGCTTGCGGACGCAGGAGAACATATGCGTGGCGACACGCTCGCACATAATATGTACAGGTGCATTTCATCCAGTCTCATTTGTCACTAGCCTGTGTGTTTATTATTCTTTTCCTCATCCCCACATCCGCTGCATGCTCATTAGTATTGCTGTGCTAATTTGTTTTTCGGCAGTAAGGTAGGGCTTGTGGGAGATGGATTCAGCTGTCACATAATGGTAGCGCTGGTGTTACTGATGTGTGCCGTCGCCGGGCTGATGTATGCTCAGGGGCCGGCAGGCCAAGGCCCGAGGGCTGGCTGCCTCTGCCGCTCTGACGGACGAGTGGCAGGCAGCTCGTTAAGAATGGCCCATCATGGCTGCAAGGTGAGACGGACCACGGCTTTGCGACCGTGTCTTGTCACAACACTCAAATAGAATATCTTAAAATTGAGCTGCCCGAGTGGCGCAACATCAAGATACACACATTACATCTTGGTGCTCCGTTTCAGTCTTAACAGCGCGTCATAACGGAGGAAAATAGATCCAATTTCTGTTCCATGAGTTGCATCAGAGAGTTTGCCGTTTGGTGATTGGTCTAGAACAGCAATGTGAATCCCTATCAAACTGAGAAATTTTCTTCAGGAAGAATACTGTTGTTGTTGTTGTTGTTGTTGTTGTTGTTAGCACACTGTTGGATGACGGATTTGCCGCTTTAGCTGACCCTTCATACTGTAAATGGAGACACCTTCACACGCAAGGCAAATTATTTTCATCAGCAGGGTTCAAGTAATGTGGAAGCCAGAGGAATCGGAGCTCCCATTAAAGCGGTAGATACTTCACCTGTGGGGGTTCGCTAGCACATTACCAACCATTTCTGAATGTAATGCAGGCCACCCCAGTCTCACCAAATACCCACAACAGTCCACTTCGTGAGCAGTTTTCTGTTGCAGTCCAGTTATGCTTAGGCAACAAAAAACTTTCTTTGATTTCGGAAGAGTTCAGGGTTTTCCCACATGCGCCTTGGAACAAATAACATTGTTGGCTATAAACATCTGGGTGCTTTAATTTTTCAAAAGCTATTATATACAGGCTACTTATTCTGTGGCCTTGTTGGAGCTTTATGTGTCAATAGAACAATAACTGAAACAAGAAAATTATTGGCCAAGATAAAAGTGGTTATTGCTGTCTGCTGTGTGCGTCACATACTGTACCTTATCATGGCACCGGGCCTGGGTTGACATCTTTCCGGCCAAAGTTGTTTTTGTCCTCCCTCAGGGTGCTACGTGAACCTTATTCATCAGATAATTTATGCTGCATAGGGGAAATATGATTTTATTTAAATCATATAGTGCCCTCTGTAGGTCAAGCTAGCAATTATGCCTTTAATTTGGATTCTATTTACCGCAACATGGGTTTTTTTCAAAGACTCCTGAAAGGCTCTTTACGCGTGTCTCGTTTTAGGTGATTTACTGTGTTTGAAAAATCAAAGCTGTTCTGATTTGGCGAGAGCTGTTGTGAAGTTCACTGCTCAGATATGGGAAAATATGAAGCGACTCTTGGCTACGGCAGTAAAATGCCACATCCACCTACACCATCCTCTCATCAGTCTCGAAGCCGTGAGTCACACACCAAACAGCTCTACTGGAGGGAGAGTTACTTGCCATCGTGGAATGTATAAACACATCTCTGTTAGCGAACTCACACACACACACACACACACACACACACGATGGTCATCTTTGCACTCTCTTCCAGCATCCAGCAAATCCCTTCGGACTATCCAGAGACATTAATCACTGTCTCCTTTTTGCTCAGAACCACGCTCTTCTGCAGCATTCTGTAGCAACTGGATAAGTTATCCTAGGGTTATTTTCATTGTTCCATTCCTCTCCAAGTCTGGTGAAAGTCTTCCCACAGCTCTCAAAACTGCCAGTGTTATTGTCTCCTGAAATCTGTGTATCTGTGAAATACTTAGGTATTGTTTATGCTTTAATAGTGGAGATGGCATCACAGCCCGGACCACTGCTCTGGGCCTCCCCAAAGGCTAGTTTGCCCACACTTACAGTTCAGTCATCATGAGCAAGCCTTGCCTCCGGCTGAAATCTTGGCTTCATGTGTCCACATTCTTTTGGAACACTCCCAA
>CAAKHG010050336.1:0-10208 GCA_901007715.1 Dactylopterus volitans
AATTTGTTTAGAAAAAAAAAAAAAAAAAAAAAAAAAGGCCGGGTTTATAAAAAAAACACACAAGATGCACGATGCATTTGCCTGCAGCTGCTTTAACCCAATTTGCCAATGCACAAAAATCACACAAGGCTTGAGAAAGCCACACACACACACACACACACACACACACACACACACACACACACACACACACACACACACACACACACACACACACACACACACACACACACACACAAACTCATACACACACATACACACGCAAACATACAAACACACACACACACACACACACACACACACACACACACACACACACACACACACACACACACACACACACACACACACACACACACACACCTTCTTATGTCCAATTTGCCTGTTTCAAATGCATTCACTTTTTTTTAATGAATGTTTTTGTATACATTCATATTTCTGAGTTTAAGTTCTTGTCCACTCATTCAGAACCAGTGCCTTTACAAGTTCAATGTGTGTATGTATATGTATACACACACACACACACAAACAAACACGCACTCACCCACACCTCAATATTTTAACTATATTGTAAATCAAAAAAATAAAAACACACATCATATGGAAAAAAAAGCATTTGTACCTTAGTGAAGTTATGCCATGTTTTTGGTTTAACCATCGTTGCTTGTTTTTTTGTTTTTTTTTGTTTGTTTTTTTTTTAAATATATTTATTTTGCTGCAGCACAGACAAATTACACATCAGTAAATACTGATTCTGTCCTTTCTGCTTGGGAACAATGAACCGAAAGCATGTGAAGAAAAGTGAGCTTTCAATACCTGCGAGTATTTCTGCTTCAGCTGTTACAGGCCTGACAACTGAAAGATTACCTTAAAATAAAAATCCAAGCCGCGGTAAGCGAGAACAGCGGATCAGGCATATCTTTTCACAATTTCAGCAAAAAACAAAACAAAAACAAAAAAACAAAAACAAGAACAAAAAAAGAGGAAAAAAGTTATGGACTGCGACTCTGGCCGACAAATGAAACTAGCCTGTGCCATCTAATTAACAAAGTCATTTTATGAAACTTTGAACTGCAACTTCAAGACCAAGACTTTTGCACATATTTATAGCACCAGTAGTCTGTACCATAGGGGGAAAAAAAGCCAAAAAAAGAAAAAAAAAAGAAAGTAAGGAAGAAAGGAAGGAAGAAAAAAAAAAAGACAAGGGCAAAACTTTCATTCAGTTGCAAACGTAGGATGTCTGGAGAAATGGCTGTCGTCTTTTTATGATGAGTCTTTACTCCAAGACACATTTTACCCTCAATTATTTTACAGCATTGCATTTCAAGATTAGTATTTTTGCCAACAGAATCTGGTTTTCCTGTACTTTTTTTTTTATTATAAAAGATTTATTTTATTTTATTTTTTTTTTAAATTTTTACCTTAACAAACCATACTATAGTCTACTACTAGTTTTTCGAAAAGACTATCACCATTCAAAAAAGATTCATTTATGATAACTTTCCATCCATGGTAAATTTATGGATATCTCGAAGAAAGCTGCACACATTCTCTACTCCACTTTCAGAAAGCCGTCCAAACTATTTAAATGAAACTCTCAAATGCCTACACAACTCAAAAATCTCAACACCCCTTATATTGTCTTTCTGAACACAAAGCCGGAAAGTAGAGGATGTGATAACATCAGGTTTAACTAGAAAAAGAGGAGTGAGACTGGCTGGACAAACGGACATGCACAACCATTCAGACACCATCAACTATCAGTATCCTAGTTCAAATGCAAAAATGGTGGGAACAGAATTGACGAGGATAGAACAAAAGATCGTCCCTAACACCAAAATGTGCGAGTTGAATGAGACTGAAACAGATTCTAAAATGTCTTAATTGCATCTCCGCACACAGCATCAATCAAAAAGACAGACGTAGTTATTTTTTTTTTTTTTTTACTTTTCCTATTGTCACTCACTTTTCGGTGATCTGATTGTTTACACAGACTTTTAAGTTAGTAAATGAAAATTAGCAGAGTTTTGGGGGGTGTGGGGAGGTTGTCTAAGGAAATTAGCCTACATTAGGTTTTCCAGTTCTGAGATGACTGTGAATCTTTGCTGGCAGAGGTCCAGTCATAAAGGTAGAGGAACATTTCCTCGCATTGATAGGAGTCCTCTGCAAAACTGGAGTATTCAAATGTTGCTGCTCCCTGGAGAAAGAGATCAGGCAAATTGGTTAATATGTGGAAAAAATAAAAAAAAATAAACCATGTGCCACCTGACTGTGAGTGGCCCTCTTTAACGCCTGTGACTGAACAGGATTCGCTGAGCCCACGACGCACGACTACGACTAATAATGATAATGACGATAATAATTACAACAATAATAACAGCAGCAAATCATTTTATGTATAGAGCACATCACAATCATAAAGTAAAAAAAAAAAATACATTACAAGATTTGCAAACACTAAAATAATTCAGCCAAAAAAAATAAATAAAACTCTTCTTCTCAGACCAGGGCTATTTCGTGTCATTTTGATTGCAAATTCAATCGGGGGATTTTAGTAGCGGGGAGAAATAATTTGGGAGGCACAACGCAGCTTTCCAGCGGGTGCAACAACTTCTTTTTGCATACATGCAATTTTGTTTCAATCGTCTTGGAAAAATTAATGATCAATTATTGATACGTTTTTAGAAATGTATATATATAAAAAAAAAAAAACAATGGCAGAAAAACAATAAAATAAATGCAATTTCCCCTCAATGAGTGGGGAAATAAATGAAATCTTTATTCAAAGTAGAAATATAAAATCGTCTTAAGCAAGGCAGTAAAACTTTAACTGATGAACAAAACACATTTATGGAACTTGTGAAGGGTATCCGAGTATCCCAACCTCTTAAAAATTAACAAGATGACAACCCCCCCCACCCCCCCAAAAGAAATATCAATCATCAATTACATCAAATGATGTTCCTCAAGTTAAATAATATTACTCGGGGCTGACAGTTTGTTCCCCAAAATGTACCTTGGACAAATCCTAAAGGCAAATGCCAAGAGTGACTCACAAAGGCTAAAGGAGAGACTGTCCACCCCCAACAAACACGAGTATCTCCAGCCTAATGATTCTTGAGGAAGATGGACGCGTCAACATGGGCGTGTCAACATGGGCGTGTCCAAGGTGAGACACGAACGAACGATGCCTGGCAACAGTCAGTCCGGCAGCAGGGAGCCAAGTTGCAGGCATGCACGGGTACTGAAACGCTGACCTTACTAGCCCAGGCAACCTCACTTGCAGCCAAGAGGTGCTGGAGTCTCCCTCCTAAAGTTCTGACCTCCTGTTTTGATGCCAGTGTCACACTGAGTGGGGCATCACCTGCCAAAGACTAATGCCGTATCAGAGGCCTGATCTGTGTTAGACAACTCAGCCTCGTGTCTCCCGGCCTGCCGCATCGCTTCCAGGCTCAACACCACCGCCTCTCCTACTTCAACCAGTCTCGCGCTTGCGTTTGCTCTGCTGTGGTGTGAAAGTGATCCATCACTGGGGTGGTTGTGTGATACACAGCACTGCCATGTTTAAAATGACCTGCGTTATTTTAAGTTCAAAGTGGTCTCACACCAAACTCCTCCTCGCTGTCTTCATATTTACGTTTGATTTTCTGCGGCGGCCCACAAGCAGGCGAGTGTTCCGTTTTCTCTGTCCCCTAAAAACAGTTATGCCCCCATGTGGTCGCTGCAGTGTAGTGAAATTCGTTACATTACACGCTTCAAGACACACAACTGCTGCTGATACAAACATTAGATTGACTTACAGTAATTCAACATGATAAGAAAAAAATAATGAGTTGGTTTATTGAACAATAATGCCCATCTCCAGCTTTATGATTACATTCTCTTTTTTTTATTAGTTTTAAATAAGAAGAAAAGAAAAAAAAACATTCTCAGCTAACCAAGACATCGAAATTGCTAAATATAATCCAACCACCACCCACTAGGATTGGACTGACTTTAAAAACTTCCCAAATGTTAAGCATTTTATTTTCAAAAATGTAATTCAATTTAAGTAAATCAACACTACCTGATAATTAAATCTGAACAATCGTGTGTTTTCCTTTCCCCCCCAAAACTGTCCTTTGACACATCTCATAAAACAAGCTACACAGACATTTTCCTGCTCATTACTGCGCATGTGCTGGTCCTAAGAACCCCTCTGATGCTGACATAAACATGAAAAACCTTACTGTTGGATGCATTTTGCAAGTGCACGAAAACAAATTTAGCATGTATGCAAAAAGAAAATGATGTTTCACGCGTCCGAGTGTCTCACCTCGGCTGCTACGACTGCCTCCGAGGTGAAACACTAAACTCTTTTGCCAACTTTGATGACGCTGATCATCTACCAAACTGAAATAAATAACAGCAAATGCTGACCGGTGCATCGCATGAAAGTAATGGGAATAACATGGTACATCTCCGTTTACAAGATAAAAAATATGTTTTTGAAAACAGGTTTACCTGTACACTGAGAGCCAGGGAAAAGGGGAGAACAAAGTGTGTTTTGCCACCAGCACTCATCTTGCTGATCGCTAGTTCCTCCCTGTCCACTTATATTTAACAAAGGGAACTGAACAAGACAAATGAGACAAATGGGTGAAGAGGGGGTTAGATTCGTTCAACAGTCCCCTGAGACAGCCTTTGTGGAACCGATTTTACAGCTGATGATAAGACTGTGAAATACTGCATACACTGACTGGCCACTTTATTAGCTAGCAAGGTGTACCTATTAAGAGGCCTTTGCTTCCTTAGCCCATTTGCTTCAAGTTTGGACATGGCCTCAGTGATGGCCTTCTGCAAAACTAACTTCTGCGCCAACAGAAACCTCAGAAGATCGGCTTTATCATGTCTAGATGCCCAAATACACTAGAGTTGGTGCCACGCGATTGGCCGACGGGATATTTCCGTCAACGAGCAGTTGAACAGGGGTGCCTAATATAGTGGCCGGTGAGTGTAGTTGTGCCAGTATTCTACTACGTGATCATGGTCATCGCATCAAATTGGTAAATTAAAGAAAACTTACCTCGGGCACATCTCCAACAAAGTCATATGCAATCCCGTACTTGGGGATCTGACCTGCTGGTGCACATAAACAGGACTGTTTTTCTCCCGAAGATTCCTCTTTTTCAGTCGTGCCAACCGAGACATCCATTTGTCCACCTGCAGTTGATACAGCTGTTGCTGTTTGGCAGTCTAAACATGTCTCTTGCTCAGCGATTGGCTGCAGGGCACTCGAGCCTTCTTGTGAATCCAGAGAGGTCTGGGCACTCTTCTCCATGCCAGACTTCTTTAATCTGGGTAAGAATTTACCAGATTCCAGTTCTGACTTTCCGTAATAAGGGCCCTCACATTCTGCATCCTCCTCCAGAGGTTTGAGGTCTGCCTGAGGATCATCGAAGACATCCACTGGTGCCAGGACGGGAAAATTCAACTCTTCTTTGTCAGTCTCGGCCTCTGAATCACTCACTCCACCAGGAGACAATTCTGAGGCCGATATTGGTCTGAAATGAGTCCTAGGGGAAATGCGAATGGCCCGATATTGAGTATGGTTGATGCCATAAATTCGCGGGTGGAAGGCTTCATTCTCAGAGTCCGAGCAAAGAATAGATTTGGGCTTAAACCGTGGACTGAACGCAGCCATGTCCTCAGGCTCAAAGGAACACTCAACATGGAGGACTTGAGAGAAAGGATTGTTCAGGTTAAAGGATGCAAACGGGTATTCTAAACCTTGCTCCTCTCCATGCAAGCCTCCGTAGGATCCCAGCAAATCTTCATGGAAGATGAAAGAAAATCCCTTATTCAATCCATCTCCGCCTCCTTTAATGGCCGGGTTGCTCTGCTCAAAGGACACGAGGGGCCTCCATAGGGGCCTGTGACCTGGTGCAAAGCAGCCGCCAGTGTTCATGAACACATCTGTGCCAGTGATGGTGAGCATGTCAGAGCTAGAAGCAGATGTAGCTGCGGCAGCGGGCCGGAGCAGACTGTCTTGGGTTTTACTCGGTGGCACAGCAGCCCAATTTTTATCACCACTAAGTGTCTTCAACTCTCCATATACCCCTCCTAGAATGAAAGATGTACTTTCCTTATCAGAGTTCAAGTCCCAGGGCTTGGACGGAGTCATATAATCCCCGGCACCATCGACCTTGGAAAGTTTATTTTTGGCTAAGTCCTGTTCTTCAGCCTTGCCTTCCCACAGGTGATACTCGGACCGCTGCACTGCTTTTTTCTGAGGTCCCTGAAGTGGAACTCCTTTTGCCTGCACCTCCAGACAGCTGCCACAGTGACCGCCTGAGTCGTCTTTTTCTGCTCCTTGCCTCGTCGCGACAGATTTGCCATCTCCAATTGCAGACCAAATGTCCTTTATTATCCCTGAGCTGTACTCACTCTGTTGATCTGTGTTGCCTGAAAACATGCCAGTGCTGTATTGTTTGCTCTCATCCTCTTCCAGTGCTATTCCACAAACAGACTCCAATTTAGATTTTTTGGTGAAGGTCTGACTGGATGGTGTACTTATAATACTGACCTCCTCACACTTATGTCCAGAGTCCTCTTGCAAGAAATCCAAGATTTCGTCCTCCAGATATGTTCCAGAGAGAGGAGGGATTATACAGTCAATTTCTTCAGTGCCAATTTGAGCAGCATCCTCCGTCTGAATATTACCTTGCTCGTTGTCTGAACGAGTCTCCTCCGAATGTGACCATGGACTGCAAGTTCTTGTTGAAAGGTTTGAACAGTGTTCAGTTTCATCAAAGGCACTATTTTTGGTCCATATTAGCAAACGAGACTGTTTATTAGAATGCGGGTCGAGACAGCTACTTGAATCCGTATTGTTTTCGTGACCAATGGCAAGTGAGTCGCGGGGAAAAGGGAAGGTGGGGCTGTCATACTGCAGCTCAAAAAGAGAGAAGCAGGATGAGTTTAAACCAGATGGTTCACTGGTGGCTTCAGGAACAGATGGCTCCTCCAAATTTCCAGATAGCTTGTTCAGAGCAAATGAAACACTATCAAGTAGGGGGGAGAGCTGAATGGGGGATTCCCCTATAAAGCTTTCTCCATCTATATCTTCTGAAGTAGACGGTGAATAACATCCCCAGACTTGGGCCATGTTTTCAAGATCCTCCATTAGGAATCCAACAGATCTTGAAGCTTCCTGTGAGTCTGCCCTTATTGCACTTTTCCCTTGCTGCTCAAGGCCATCTAACACTAAACAACATTCTGCCTCAACGTCTCTTTGCTCTTTGCTTTTTTGTCGAATCATGCTTAAGATCCGACTCTCTTGTATTGAGTCTGAGGCACTAGTATCCAATATGGATTGATAAATATCAACTTCATAGAAGTGAGTGAATTCAGACAGATGCTTGTCATCTAAATCTCCACTATCCTCTGGCTGAGGGCAGCTTGAGGTCCCAGTGAGTTCAGCAGTTTCATCTTCTGCTTCGCCAGGCCCTTCCACAAAGTGCCCATCCACGAATGAGCCTGCTGTTAGGTACGCTCTCTGGTAGCTCTCATTAGCAATGCAGATTCCCTGGATTCTCTCTGGCAGCCTCTCCATGTCAGTCGACAAGGCAAAGCCGTCAGGGGAGTTCATCTTGCTTCGATATTTTGTTTCCAGCTTGCTCTGTCTGCTGCTGAAAGGTACAAAATATTCCGTGATGGGTTCGGTGTACCAAAGTGGCTCCTCCATGTACTCCTTGTTGTTTCTGGCCTCGACGCCGATCTCTTTTGCCTCCACCCAGCCTGGATCTGTACAAATCTCCTTCAGCGATCTCTTACTCTTTTTGTAAAGCTGTGGTAGTTTGCCTGTGCCTCCAGTGGCACTGCTACTGCTCCCTCCTGTGTTTCGTCGCTCCTCTTTGTTAATAAACTTCACCTGTAATTTCACCTGTCCACTATTGCGTACTCTCTTAATCTTCCCTGCCTCCCTGGATTTGTGCCTTATTCTAACTGCTTTGCTTCTGTACGACTTAGAGTCACCCTGGTTCCCACTTGAGCTTGAGCCTGCCTCACTAGAGCCAGAAGACCAGGAGCGGGGCCGGCATTTGCCCTCAGATCTGTGTCTAGTCTGTCTCTTGTAGTTGACAGTTGTTTTTTCTTCCACTGCTGCTCCCCCATGGTATTGATTTTCTTTCTCTTTCTTGCTCCGTCGTTGCTGGCCTTTCTCATTGGTCACAGTAGTGATGGTGCCACATGCCTCAAGGTTCCGTTCCTTTGCAGCCTCGCATTCGCTGTTGCAATCTTTTGGGGAGGAGGTGTCCGTGCTGGTCTGTGGGGCTGCAGAGGATGATGAACTTGAGTTTATGCAGGCCTTGGCCTTGTTCCACACTGTCATGATCTCTTGCAGACAAACGGGTTTCTCTGACAAAGGAGGAAAGGCTTCATAATACCTGAAATCACAAGGAAGAGAAAAAAAAACGTATATTGGTGCCTTCTGCAACCACTTTGTTTTGGCAGAATTTTATATGCATTACCCATTACTAATGGAGCTTACATTTCCACCTGGTCCTTTGAAGAAGGGGACTCAACTCGCTCTGGAGACTGAGAGCCATCAGATTTCTTTTGGATCTGCTTTTCCTCTGTAAATAAGAGCAACAGTAAGATATTCTATTATTATGGTTTTCCAACAGAAACAATGTGATCAGAATTTCCCTATAGAGGTAGTGATTTGGTGGGAAACTGTTCCATTTCTGCAAGACACTGTCTAGTGAATACAGTGCAGCCTATACCCTTGTTTGTGAATTTGTTGGGAACACCTAGTATGCCTCGCCAGCTAACTGGGTTTACTAAGTGCATGTCTACAACACAGCCAAGACCAGAATTATCTATGCAAGCTTGTTCAAATGTCTTTGTTATGTTTATACATAAAGATAGAATTCATTTGGTTGTTACCATGTTCACAATTTGTGAAAGAAAAAAAAACTGCTATTGACTTAACCCTCTTTAAACTGATCTAAAATTAAAAAACTACAAAAGCTACAGCCTTCAAATGATTAAAAGCGTGTGAAAGAATTTGATAGAAACTTGAAAAGGGATTCTGGTATTTTTTTTTCCTTCCCCAAATATAAAAATCCAACTACAGGCAAAGTGCCTCGTCTTTCAGGGCCCTGCCAAGTTTCTTAATTCCTTGTGCTGTAAATCGAAAAGACCCATTTAAAGTGTATGAGAAAACTAGTTTAGAGTCGCACTGGTATCTAATACTCAGAACCAATTATCCGAGGCAGAATGACTGTATGGAGGAGCAGTCGGCGCTGCAGCGATGAGCACAGCTGCTCTGTGCTGTCCATGATGATGCCACTGCAGTGTGCTGTTGCGTAGCTGCTTCATTCATGTTACAACAGAGCTTTGGGAGGATGCACTACATCATTCGATGCCATACAGTTTATCAAAGCAAAATAACAGTAAATGAAATGGTCAATTTAAGTGAAGCACCTGTTCAGATAACTGATCTGTTAACTAGTTGATAGACTAATCAATATCAAAATAGTACTTTGTGTACCTCATAATAAGAATTCCTCAAGTGGGAGTACATTCTCTATTTGCACATCATATAGCTAAATGTGGGACTGTCCCTCCAATTGCAAAATATAATTAACAAAAATATGATTCTCATAATCTGGCACGCCAGATATTATCGCTAGCGCGCCGCTTTTGGCCAGCCTGTTAACTACGGCTCAAGGGACAATCAGATGGCACTCGCCATGTAAAGACTTCATATAGTAATGCAAATTTATCAACTTAAGCCATGTTATTTTTACATCACCTGTCTGTACTCTGCTCTAAGCCACGTTATTTTTACATCACCTGTCGGTACTCTGCTCTGTGGAGGGGTCTTTATGTTGGTGAAACAGTTTCTTTAGGAGCAGGCATCCCACAGGGGGAAGTGAGGATAATAAGGGGAATTAACCAAACCTTTCTGTTTGTTTTGAATGTCCCGCAGTTTAGAGCAAAGCTCTTCAACCAGGCTCTCAATTCCAGAGTTCTGAAAGGAGAAAAACACAAGAAACTGATTTGAGATATCATTTGCGAATAATTTCATAATTAAAATCCTGAATGGAACACATAGTCATTCTTGCAATACTGCTGCATACTATCATGATGCTGATGAGTTGTATTCACAAACCCATGCTTTGGTATATTATTAAGGGGTACCAAAACTCTGTATTAACCAC
>CAAKHG010050336.1:18007-68574 GCA_901007715.1 Dactylopterus volitans
GAGGGGGGGGGGGGGTGGAGGGGGGGGGGGAGGGGGGGGGGGGGGGGGGGGGGGGGGGTTATTTTTTTTTTTTTTTTTTTTTTTTTTTTTTTTTATTGCTTTGAGCAAAAGGGGTGATTTTACTCGTAAGGCATGGCTTAGGTTGACAGATCTCAGCTGCTGAGCAAAACACAACGTGTTTCACTCGGAGGTGTCCATTTTGGGGCTATGTCTTACTTCACCGGCACCACCTGAAAAAAAAAATGCAAGGAAACATGGATTTAATTTAAAAACCTAATTCATGATTTCACTTACAGTCAAACAGCAGAGTCAAAGAGCAAGACAGAAGCCCCCTTGGAAGCATGGCATCACTGCATTACGAAACAGAAATGTTTTCATCTAAAATGGAAATACACAGAAACGTATGTCTGACAACCAGTCTTATGATAGATTCAAACGCAATAGTAAAAACCTGATTTCCGTATCCCAACATTGTTGGGCCCTACTTACCCACAAGATAATGGGTTCTTAAGACAGCGTGACAATACGAAAGCAGCCACAATCATACGCTGGGATGGGGAAGCCCTCTGAGACAGATTAATATGTAGAGCCACATTCAACAGTGGCACACTCCAGAAGCTTGTGTTTTACTCGTCTCTCCCTTATACACGATTAGCAGCAAGCCGCACCACTGCTGAAATATAACAATGGTGTTTCCCATACAAGGGACCTGAAGACGAAGGTAAGTAATGGTATTGTGAGGACCTCTGGGTATAAATATGCAAGCAAACAAGTCAAAATTGATCAGAACAACTCTTAACTCATCTTGTACCCTCAATATGTGCATAGACATTTAATGATTTAACGAGATAATCAACGCGCGGTGTTAGCAAACAGGCTAACCATTGAGCTGTTGAGCTGTTGAGCTGCTCTCACACTATACATAGTACGGCTAAGGTTGATTTGACCGCTTGTTAGTAATTGACTCTGAATTTCGATGTTAATTCCTTCACACAGATGAGGATTGAATCACCTGAAAGGAGAACACCTGGCGGCCTGCTTGAGTCTCCATGAATGGAACCCTGAGGCCTTTCCATATGAAAACACTTTAGATATTTTTTCAGAAAGCCCCGTAAAATAGTGTCCAGATAAAGGGTGCAAACTCTGCAGGAAGTAATAAAACCGTGCTCCTGTGGTGGTGGTGGTGGTGGACACGCATTCCTTCCTGGACATTTGTGGCTCTCAGTTTCTGTTTGCACTTTTCTCTGAATTCTTTTAAGTTACCCATTATTATTATCATTATTGTCATTATTACTAAAAAATAAACTTCACTTATTGTACACAGTTTATTTACTTTCAATTTTAATTTTGTAAAATTGTACCACACTGTTTAAGTATTTATTTTAAATGACTTTTGTTTTGCAACTGTGATTTCTGTATTTCATTTTCTATTTTTCTATACTTTTTTTCAAATTATTCAAAAAACTGTTTCTCTCTTCCTGGGTGGTGATGGTAGGGGAGGGAAACACTGGACCAATCTTGGCAAGGTACAATGCAACTGGCATTTGAAGATTTCGCTAATTAGCAATGGACTGATTAAATCGCCATGATGAGTGGTCAAAAAGGTGGATGCCAATTTTTTCATTTCCCATAGATTCTTCACACTCTAAGTCTCTTATTTGTTATCTAAACCAAAATGGATGCTTTTATGAAGCAACGAAACCACAAATGCTGGTTGTCAGTAGGAATTCAGCACAACTCCTATATGAAAGTGAAACAATAAAATAAAGCAGATATCTGTATTCACACACAGACGGAGGACAGAAACTAAACTTCAAACCACAAACGTTAAATTCCAAGTTGCAAAGGTATGGATGGGTACCAAAACACAGTTTTAAGTGGGCCCTAGGGCTAAATATCAATAAGCTCTGACATTATCGGGCTGGCTAATGATGTTCATCTTCATGCGCGGTCCCGGTCACGGGGGCTGCAGTGTCAGGAGGGAAAGCCAGACACTCCTCTCCCCTGCCACTTCCACCTGTTCCTCTAGGGTGACACAGAGGCACTACCAATTCCTCTAGCGTGTCCTAGGTGGGCCCTCGGGCCTCCTCCCAGTGGGACATGCCCATAAAATTTCCTAAGGGAGACATCCAGGACGCATCCTGACCATATGCCCAGATGCCCTGGCTAATGGCATTGGGGGAATACAGTATTAAAATGAATGGATGGTTCCATAGCCTGATGATGAGCTGATCATCTGAATCAGGTGTGCTGGAGCAGGGAGACATCTAAAAATGTAGGGTGGATATCACTTCCGCTCTTGCGCACAATAAATTTGTCTTGAACTTTTGAATGAATGCGGGAGGGAACCAAAGTAGGACAGGGGAGCCTGTGATTGGTCATTTTCCAGCAAGACAATCCGCATCCTGCAACAGCAAAAAGCAGAGGAAGCAGAAACACATCTCCAAATGTCTGGAGACATTTGGACCGGTTTAAATAAATAACACCATGCCAAAAAAGTGGCTGCATAGTTAGCTGCACCAACAAAAAAAAATCCCAAAACAATGATCTCCAATTTGTTTCCCTGCAATGTCCTCAAAAAGATCATGATAGAGGGACCCTGCGTCTCCACACACTCTCGTGTGCGCCGCTCATTTCCCCGTGAGGAAAGTATCATCTATCATCATTTGACCCTGGAGCTTAGCATACCTTATTTTAGGGGCGCAAAGACAAACAATTTCTCTTCCATGAATTTAATATTAAAAGCTACAGCCTCAAGCATGGATGCTTGACATCCGTAGTACATATTGCAGGGCAGGAAAACGACAGAGAGCCTGTGCGAACTCATCTGCTCTGCAGAGTCAGCGTACAGTAATTGTGGAAAAACTCATAGCCTCCTGTCACATGCATCATAAGAAGAATACATTGTAGCAGAGGCCAGGTTTTCCCATTCAACAGTTATTTTAATAACTGTTTGTGTTGTGAAGGCAGAAAAGCATCATCTGAGAAAAGTCAGGTTTCAATTCACTTTACATTGAACCAAAATTAATACCAAATTATGTGAAATGCTTGTGGAGTGAGTTAGTGTCTGTTTATGAGTCGTAAGAAATCACAAATGACCTTTCAGAACAGGGATCCCCAACCGGATTTGTTACAAAAAATTGTTTAAAATCAAAGTTACTTTTTATTAAGACATTCAGGTATCTATTATTTTGAAAAATGGACACTCCCTCTCATGCAAAAATGTCCCAAAAACAAATTTCACTTAAGAGCTTCTTAAGAAAGGGAGAAAAAGCCACCGATGAGACTGCAGAAGGGTCACAGGCTGCCAGTAAAAAGAAAACTGCTTTCAAAAGAAAAGACCAAGAGTCCTACTTCAGTTACGGGTTCATCGCAACAGGTGATTCGCCAGCGCCAGGCCCGCTCCGTTTAATATGCGGCGAGCAGCTAGCTTATCAAGCTTTGAAACCCTCAAAACTGCTTCAGCACATTGAGAAAAAGCGCCCGGCATTAAAAGACAAGCCCTTAGAATTTTTTGAAAGAAAGAAATGTGAACACAAAGGACAGAAACAATTACTGAGGGCCACCATTTCAACAAACGTGTCTGCGCTGGAAGCATCGCTCTCAGCGGCTGATCGCATTGCTAAAGCTAGGCAGCCTTTTACTATCGGTGAGATTATTCTGCCTGCTGCTAAAGGACATTTGTGGTGAACTTTTTGGGAGTGAAAAAAGTGGCGAATGTTCCTCTTTTGGCGAGCACAATAAAAAGACGAATTGACGAAATCGCAGAGGACGTTGAGGCACCGTTGTTGCAGCAGGATCGATGAGTCACCAAGGTATGCTATTCAGGTGGACGGATCTGCCCATGTTGACGAGGCAATATTGCTCGTTTTTGTGCGACAAATTTTTCAGGAAGATGTTCATGAGGATTTGTTACGTGCACTGGTTGTGCATTGCCAGTCAATAGCGTGGCTGCACAACTGTTTAAGCGAGGCAAATCTCTGGATAGAGTTTTTGAACTACGAGAGCCACGGCAACGTTTCTTCGAGACCAACAGTCGCCACTAGCGATGCATTTCAGTAACACTGATTGGGTCATGAAACCTGCTTGCCTGTGTGATGTTTGAAAATGACAGCTATTTTCAGGTTTTCAGACAGAGTTGCTGCACTCAAAGCCAAACTGGAATTATGGAGACGGAGGGTGTACACAGGGATTTTTGACATGTTTTACACAGTAGCAGGGATTATAGAAGATTCTGAGCTGGGGCCTTCATTCTTCTCCCAGTTGGTGCATGATCACCTGTCACAGCTTTCGAAAGAGTTTGAAAACTTTCCACTCACAAAACACCCCTGAATGGGGAAGGAATTGATCCACAAGTCCATTTCAACCACGTCAAACCTCTTTGCATTCTGGATTAACAGTCAAGGTTGAATGCCTAAGTGCCGAACATAAAGTGTAACCGTTTTCCCTCCGATTATTGGTACCTCCCACCCACCTCCCCACTCCGTGGAAAAACTCCCCTGCATGAAACTGGTCCTGAGTACAAAAAAGGTTGGGGGCATCCGTTTCAGAAGGAGCAGCTGTTTGCCGGTAAGCTCAACTCCGTTAAAATTTAACAAAATGTAAAGACAGATCCTCCTCCGACAGTAGGGAACAGCTAAAGACTTGATATGCCTCAAGCTGAAAAATGGCCAGTCACAGGACAGCCTGTCCTGCCTTGGTTCCCTCCCTTATTGTG
The DNA here is from genome assembly GCA_901007715.1 of Dactylopterus volitans. Classification (NCBI taxonomy): domain Eukaryota; kingdom Metazoa; phylum Chordata; class Actinopteri; order Syngnathiformes; family Dactylopteridae; genus Dactylopterus; species Dactylopterus volitans. The sequence continues at coordinate 22,725 of CAAKHG010050336.1, forward strand.
TCAGAAGTCTTAACGCGCAGGAGCAGACCCGATCTTCCCGAGAGCGTATGTCGAATCCGCATGCGCAGGCACAATTTGCAGACGCATTCAAAGTTGATGTGCGTATAGCTGTTCCCTTGCGCACGTTTGTTTTGACACTGAAATAATAACATATTAGACTGGTCCCAATAAAAGTTCACTCTAAAACTCTAAAAAGTTTTTTTTTTATCTTTTGAAAAAGTGGCAGCTATTTACTTCAACTGTATTAGATATGGCTGCAATGCCGTTAACCTCAAATGTCTTGTGGACTCAAAAGACTCACTTCAGCTGCCACTTCATCAGCATTGTGGTGAGTAGATAACAAGTTTTCATTTTTTAAACAATTTATACAAACGTTCTGAGAGCTGAACACAAGAGATGAAGACTATCAAAAAAGATCTTTGTCTCTTATCTCCTCCACAATTCGGTCTCATTACACATGCTTCTTTAAGGGGGGGGTAAGGTAGCCTGTCGTGGGTCATCTATGGTCGGAAAGACAGTGGGTAAATCAGGCGGGGCTTACCAGGTGCACGGTGCGGTGATAACTATGGTGGAAACACAAATCAGTATGGCATGTTTTGGCTTAACACGGATGAAAGTGCTGGAGACAAACCAGCTCTGGTGGACCAGACTGTGCAGAACCAAGTCCAAGTGGACAGACTGTCTGAAATGAGCACATTAAATTCCTCATTTACTCGAGCGAGTCTGGAGCCGAGGAATGACATGAAATACTTGTTTGATATAATCACGCAGAAGTCTGTAGGTGAAGTGCAAATCACTGGGTCAAACCTTTGCATAAATCATTTATACTGATCCAATTTCACAAGTCTTAAAATGTTCACAGCAAGCAGGCAACAGTCTGCATTTGAATGTTATATCATGGATGTACCAGTCTGAACAACTATCAACCATGATGACAACAACAGTCGTGTCATTGCAAAGTGTTTTTTTTTTGTGTGTTTATAACATTCATTGAGTAACCGCATACAAAATTCACGAAATTCACATGAATTTTTCTACCAAATCCCTAGATAGCGATACCATATGACGAAGGGTTCATACTTTTCCGAAGTGTAGCAAACTTTCCTTTTAAAGTATATTTACTATTTGTATGTCTCTGTGTAATGCATCACCCAACAAAATGTAAACCAGGGTTTAAACTGGCAACTCAAACGTACTAAAATTCAAAAAAGAAGTCACGACTGAAACTTCAAGGTCGTATCCAACCTTTCAACAAAGTAAAACTGCGTACTGAACCATGTGCAACATGAACTTAAATGTCACTTTTATTCAAAACAAGAAAACATTCTTAACAACGTATTTCTGAACATTCCACAAGTTATTTGAATGACGAACCTTTTTTCAAGTTTTTGAGAAATGCTTATTCACAAGCAGGGTGCTCTCTCTGCTGGTGTTTACAGCTACGTTAGTTAGCACTTATAGTTGTGCTTTTGCGCCCAAGAGTGAGTAACTAGATGGTAAGTAAGATCTAATGTTACTTTTCGTGCATTAGTAAACTGTCTCTGTTGTGTGCCATCGGCTTTTGACTTCTTTTTTTTTCAGCTGAAAAAGATGAAAAATTTGGGCAAGACCGCAGAGATTGGTACTTTGTCTAGATGCAAGGCAGCTTTATATTCATGGCACATCAGAAAAATTATGTGATTCAAAGTGATTTACATTAAAGAACTGCAAAAGTACAACACAAATGCAAAAGATGATGAAACGACTGAAATGGAGGAAATAGTAAAAATGAAATCAATTAAGTCATGCTATTTGAAGTTAATTTTCAACATTACTTGTACATTTCATTTCTCTTTAAACCTGCACTTTAATTTGTCATTCATTTAATTCGTCTCACAATTTGTGTTACTGAAATACTGAAAATTAGGGGTGTGACGGTTCACCATCCCTGCGGTTCGGTTCAAGTGCTCCTCGTAATTTTGACATGCGCGACCAAACCGCGGTTCAAGATGAGAAAACGAGGCACGAAACCGAACTCCTCTGAACCGCGGTTTAGCGGTTCGGTTCAAAACCGTTCCACCCCTACTGAAAATCGATTCAGCAAGTTGATTAAATAAAAGATTATATTGTGCTAACATTCAGACAATGCACTTTAAACAGTTTTGTTTTATGTTAAATGTTTTTTTTTTCTTAAAGGGAAGTTATTTTGGACTGGAAGTTGTTTTGAAACCTCGTTTGAACTTTGCATGCACCTCAGATGTTGAGAGCATGGACGAGTAGAAGCGAGATTTTACTCAGCTATTCAGGAGATGGTGGAGCCTGAGAAGTTTAAAATTGCACTTTCATTTGTATTTTGAATCCCTTTAAAAAACGATTATTTGTTACACAATACAAGCAAGTTACTTAAAATATTCCGCGAGTCGTCATTTTAATTTGCTATATCATGTTATGTAAAGGCTGTGAATGGCCAACCAGGTGACATTCGCAGGTGTACACACTAAAGCAGCCGAACTAAAACACGCACCGAAGTCCTGAATGTGAGATATCCACAAGAGGCAGATCCAGGGTGTGATGGAAATAACTGTGATTAGTCGGCTAATCAAAAAAAATCATCGATAGATTAGTCGACTACCAAACTAGTCGTTAGTTGCAGCCCGATTTATGATTGTGCTACAACTTCACATGCAGTGTGCTAGCACACAGTAACTTTAAGGGCAAAGCAATCATAATACACAAAAAAAAATAGGTGACATAAGTAACATCTGAAGATCCACCTTCATTCAGAGAAAGTAAAATCTCCCACATGCACTTCCTGGAGGCATATCTAATAAAAACATGAGGGCTACATAGAAATAATCCGTCAACCTCAAAAATATGTAACAGATCCCGTCACAGATAACAAGTTTTTACATGCTTCGTGCATGCTTCACCTCCACTGCTACAACTACAGTATGCTCCCCCCCCCCCAAACACACACTCAAGCTTTTACATTATGGCGTCATTAATACCTTATCTTATCAGACATCCAAATCGATAATTTCTGTACTTAATGCAATGTAACGCAAAGAACAAGGAGGCAGGAGAAGTGGTCAAGACCTCATCTTTTTGAAACTAGGCTTAAAGCGACAGCATCCGGTGTATAGCATACGTGGCCACCTACATCGCTTTCCCGCCACTCCTACCGACACCGGCATTTCTTTGCTTACTAAAAGATATAAAAAGGAAGGGTAGAGCTCAAACTTGTCACGGTGATGTGTTTGTAGGACCACATTTGCGCAAACAGAGCAGAAGTGCTTCCTCATGAGAATGGTTTTCTGCTCATTGGATATTGTTGTGTGCACTGATCATCCTATTCAGGGACGGGGGTCTGTTGTGATGCGTTTGTGTGAGAGAGCGGGGCAAGGACGAGCTGAGCGAATCAAAACACTGCGTGCAGCTCGACACTGACATGCTCCTCTTACATTGACCCGTTGGTTGCGCTGGAGTGCCTCACTTGCAGAGATGAAACTTTGTTATCTTACTCACTTGCACCTTGTAACTTCTTTCCAGTAAAAAACATTACTGATGCAATAAAACTTTTAAGATAAATTCAGAAAGAAAAAACTGGAAATCACAAGGAATAACGTCAGTAAGGAAAATCCATGTGATTAAAGTTAGTTTTAAGAGATTAAAAACAAGATACTGAGTTTTCCTACTTGAGCAGGTCAGTCAGTCTGTTACCCTGCTGGGGACAGCTGAAGAACAGTAAGAACTGGTGAATCGCCGTCATGTCTCCGTGTACATAATAAAAGTCTAAGGACCTAACCTTGGTCAGCTGTTTCACCAATGCAATGACGACACCACGGTTGTGGGCCTCTTTAAAAATATTATCAGACAGGGCATCCAGACTAGAGGAGATTAATGAAGATTAATGCTACTAATACTGGAGCCACAGGGAGTAATTATAGTAATGTTTGATTTTCAATCATTCAGTTATGGGAAGTTTAATCTCAGAGATGCAGGAGATAATAGTGGATGCATCAGGAGTGCCAGGCTTTCATGGGACACACAACCGGGTATCATCTGTGTACTAACTATTAATGGAATGTCTGACCAAGATTTGCCCGAGGAGAAAATACAGAGCAAGCGTGATCCCAAAATTGAGCCTTGGGGAACCCCACAAAACGAGGGCTCACAAGGTATTATCAAGCATTACCAAGAAGGATCTATTTGCCAAATATGAAATAACCAAATCATGCACTACAACCTACCAACCTATCCTTTCAGGCAGTTAATTAATAAACTGTGTTCCACCGCGTGTAAAGCCTGTACTAAGGTCGAGGAGAACTGAAACTGAGTGCAGAATGTTGTCACCCACAAGTAGTAGAGCATTATTGACCTTGACCAGAGCAGCCGCTATGCCAGGCCCACCTATGCCAGCCTATGCAGGGCACAGAAACTAAATTGATTTTTTTTTTGTAGATTTGAATTCCCTTAAAATAAATAAATAAATCATTTGAGTGGTTACTTTAAATGGTTGCAACTTTTAAATTTGTTAAAAAGTGCAGCTTGCAGGTGGGTCTAAAATTACACAAAACAGAGGGGTCTGCAAAACATCAGCTTTTGTCAGATAGCTAATTATCTGAAAAAATTCAAACTCAAACTTTCCTAAGCACTCCAACTTGAGATGAAATCTTTTTAAAAGCAGAAGAAAAAAAATCTAGTTTGCTTTGATGTCACAAATGTAGGCCATCACTATATGACACTATACAGCATTCAGTCTATCAAAGCATGTCCGCCATGGTGGTGGAGCCATCAGAGCAATAAAAAAAAAAAAAAAAAGGTTAGCATTAGCAAAATCAAAGCATGCCCATTTTTTTTTAAATGGCATTTTTAAGAAAAGCTGTAATATAAGTAGTCAGCCAGCAAAATATGTCGAAAACTCACATAAGAAAAAAATATAGCTGTTCTTTTGACAACTCAGATAACAAAGTGTGAATGTTCTCAGCATGCACGCTCATGTCAACAGAACCTGTCTATAGTAAATCCCAACAAGGCCCAGGTTGAGAAATAAGTTTCTTTCCACGTTAAACCTCCTTAAATGGTCGGCAACTAACCGATACTCAAGTTACAATACTTATTATTTTTTTATCCATTTTCTTTATATTGAAAATAAAGTACTACAGTATATTCGGCTATTTTGTCTAGATTTTTATCCTTTGTTTCTAGAACAGTTTTTTTCTTCAAGAAAGCTCCCTGAGTACCTTTGCATTGTCATTTTAGTGCAAAATCACTGCATCCAGACTCTCAGGAATCCAGCTTGAGCATGTGTAAACAATCATATACTTTCCACAAATGTGCTAGTACTTAATATATTTTATATTCTTTCAGTAGATTTGTCAGTATCCAATCAATACACAATAAACAAGGAGCTGGTTACCATCGCGGACAGCTTTTCTAATATCAATAATTATTTAAATGATTTTTAAATGCTGAATAGTCTGGGATGCTTGCTATACTTGTTCCACACATCTCTGTTCTACTTAGATTTCATAAGTTGCAGACTATACAGTTTATGTGATCCTGACCCACTGGATATATTTTGCATCCATGCAAAAAAGTTTTTGAGGAATTTGCAGAGTGCCACCTCCTGCCAAACCTTTCAGTAGGGGGCGCTCTGCAAATGCACTATGTAGCACCAGAAGAGTTCTTGAGGTCTGAGGTATACAGTACATTTGTGCACAGTCATGACCAGAGAAATATCCGACTAGCTTATACAAAGTAAGAGGTGACAGAAAGGACAGCTTTTGGGGAAAAAAGGACAAGACACTTTCACATAAGATGACTGATGTTTAGATTGTTTGGATTTAAAATAAAGTGATATGAGGCTGAAGCCTGATGTGCTGCTAAAACTGTGACCAGCCAATTGTGAATTAATGAGAGTTATGACGGTGGAAAGCGCACCAATAATATCACACTGAGATACAACCTGTTGCTGACTCAAACATTTTCAGAACTATGAAGTTGATCATCTTAAATTATTTATATAAAAAGGTTTGAGTGGGAGATTCAATTTTCTTACAAACCTTTGCATGATGATTTCAAACAAATACTTAGATTAATTCCTCTAGTCCAGACCCCATCTAGAAAATCAGCGATTTTACCGGGGTGATGTCAGAGTTTGGCCTCCTGGACCTGGTTCTGTGGCTCCCATCAGTATAGCATGTTTCCCGCTTTTCTTGCTTCATAATAACTGTATTATTAACAAAATAAAAGGGGACTATTTATCTTGAATAGTCTCTAATTATTACTATTGATGCATTAAGTTGCATCGATCATTGTTTTTCATCTCATCACAGCCACCTGAATCAGAATTGAACTGAATTGAGAGGCGTCTAGAAATTCCAGCTCCTTGCATGCATGGGGAACACTGCAGCGACCACAAATTAACTTCTCTTCATTAACACTCTCAGCAGCTCACTGTTACGCATTCACAGTTGTCATTACATGGCTGCCCATATACTCACAGTTTCTACAGGGTGTAGCTACTGTGTGGTACCCATTATCGTTGCGCTGGCAGCTCGGAGGTGCTGAGAGGCCCTCTGGTTTTCAGTTGAGTGAAGGAGTGTCTGTATATAACAGCCCCGTTGTTCAGATCCCACCTCTCGGGGGGGGGGGGAAACAAAAACTAACCTCTGACTTTTCCCTTCATCTTAATGTTTTCTTTTTGGCGCGTTAACACCAGGAATGTGTCGCCACATCTCCAATAATGGCAATAATGGTACCTCTAATTACTCAAGCGTGATATTCGTCTCATCTGCCAATCATAAAACACGGGCATGTGGCTTGAAATTCACCTAAATTTGTTATTGTCCCTTTTGTCAGTCCCATAATTTGGACCCCGGTTATGAACTCAAAACATTGAGGACAAAAAAAAACTGCAAAGGTTACAATTCAAACAACTGTAACATTGTTTTTGGCTGAAAATGCCCCGTATCAAATAAAAACACACAAGCTGCAGCTTTAAAGGGGCAACTATGAGAGGAAAAGGAAGGGAACCCCTTGCTGTCAAGTGCATGTGTTTTATATGGTAGGAGGGGATTTGGGAACCTACGTGAAGAGCAAATGGAGGCTGCGTGGCTTTGATTGGCTGGCCTTGTCATCACTGAGCGGTGGCATGTTGAGAGTTACCCTTTTAAAAAAAAAAAAAGACGTCAAAAAGGGATACGAGGCTGGCAAAGCACGCAAGCAGAGCGCTTCGGCGGGCGACACTCTTGCACGCAACGACGCCGCTTGGCTGCCAGGGCACACGAGACGGTTTCAAATTTGGACTCATCGATAGTTGCTAAACATGGCTGACCAAGCGCCTCCAGCCCAGCTGTTTAATGTACACACCAGTCCCCTCCTCCCCCGGCAGCTAGCTCCCGACTGCCTCGTCCGCCTACCAAACTTACCGTGCGACCACATGTCGAGACAACTCATCTGGCGGGGTTGCAACCAACATTAACGCGGTTAACGCGCCGCTAACTCCCGAGGTTCGTGGACCGCTGCGAGTCTTGCAAAACGCGCAGGGTTTACCCACGTTACGCCAAACTGCAGCCCTGTCGGTACACCCACCGGGAACGGCGCTCGACACCGTTTACCACCGCTGCCGCCGCGTTGACATGCCCGCACATTCGGTGATCTGGTGATCCCCGACGGCTTGCGGTGACTTATGGAGTTAGCGGCGATTAGCTTCGCAGTCAAACGGCAAGGTTAGCCGGACCCCCGACCTTTAGCTAATGAGCTATATTAGCAAACTTAGCTAGCCGACAGGAGCTGCTCGTCTAGTGTTAAACCGGGCAGTTTGTTGCCATTTCAAAAGATCACACGGAATGTATCGTCTAAAAAACCGCAAAGGGGCACATTTCGGTTCCACCATTATACTCACGATGGCTTGCTGCGGACTCATGGCAGTTTGGTGTTTGTAGGACAGGTGAACAGAGTCTGCACTACAACTGGCGGCTCCCCCATTAAACAGTTAGCTTCCAAGCAGCAGCATGCTAGCGTGAGGCCAAGTCGCCGCTGTCAGCCGGACACATGACACCGCCAGCGTCCAAGGGGAGAAAACACGGCAGAGGAGCCCCGAGCCGGAATCAACGGTATCTTGCTGTGACGGAGGCAGACGAGAAAGCGGCTCCTCCGGTAACTAGACGACTGTCAAACGCTTCCCCTTCATGTATTTTTTTTTTTTTTGCGCCGTAACGTCACACAGCAAAGCGGCAAAGACAAAAGCAGGGACCAAACGTCACAGAGGAAAGTAAAGTGTGTGCGTCCCCCCCCCTCCGCCCCCTCGGCTGCTCACCTGCCGCGGGCTGGAGCGGAGGAGCTGGGGAAGGGGAGCGGCTACTTCTCTCCCGCTGCCGTTCCGAGCTCGAGCTCTGGAATCCGCTGCGGTCGCATCACGTATCATGGACGCCGAAGGAAATGGCGCTGTGCTCGCATCAAGTTTTTCCTCAGTCGCGCCAGGGAAACTGGCGACATTCCGGCTCCGGCGGCTGGTCGGCGGCTCGTCGGCGACGGCGCTGCGCGCGGGGCCACAATGTCCGCCGCGGACCGCCAGTTTCCGCGAGAGGACGGCTCTCCGTGCGCCGCCCCCCTGCGTTCGTATCCAGGCAACACGGCTAACTTCTGCCGTCCTGCTCGCCTGGGTTTGATTCATCCGCTGGGGTATTGCATCAGAAGCCCAACTAGTGCTCCTCGTTTGTTTTGCCCAAAACGGCAGGTTCGAAACGGATGAATGACGGAATGAGCCGGCCAACTCATGGAATGCCGATGTCGCCTCGAGTGTTGACGCTTTAGATAGGGAAACACAAAGTTACACTTATGTAACAGACCAGCATTCCACACTCAAAGCATATTGTCAGTGGTCTCAACGCAACACAGACGGCAGTTTGACAAAAGTGTTAATTTGCCATATTTCTATATTTACTCCATAATGGTACTTTGATATAATGTTTGACACGTATACATGTAGATCAGTATTGTTAAAATGTATTACTGTAAGCACAAACGTAACTGCATCTGCCATTCAGCCATTTTAATGGCTGTGGCGTTGGGTTTCGGACCACAGAAACCCTGTTTTTCTGCTGAAATGCCTTGAAAATGTACCAGTATTTTCGGTGTTGTAATTTTAAGTTCTACGTTTTGTCAATGCGGGCAGAACCCAGTTTGATTTTAGATTTGCCCAAAGCAAAGAATGATGATGAATGAGGAGTGTAGTTTTATGGTAATATCCTCTTCTGTCTCCAAATGATGAAATCAGATGCTCGATCGCTACTGTTGGTAGGAATTATATGAGTTGATAATAGACGACAACATAGTTGTTTGGCCTCTCCTCAAGCAGAGTGGATAAAAACACAAACTGAGCGTCGGTCAGAAATCGTCATTTCCAAGCTACTCATTGTTTTTACATGGACTTATTTAGTATCATTACAACCCTCCAAATGTGCATGCTGAGAACGTTTACACTTTGTTATTAAAAAGAAAAATTAAAATTCCAGCTTTGAAGGACTTTTATTATTCTTGTCAAACTGTTGATAAATTTTAAGCATTACAATATTTTTCTTAAAAAAAAGGACCAACCGCCATGCTTAGATAATGCTAATGCTAACCTTTTTAGCTTTGATAGCTCCACCATGGCAATCATGCTTTGATAGACTTTATGATGTCGTATACTCTGATGACTTCAAAGAAAACTTGATAGCAATTGTTTGCCTTTTATTTACACTTAAACGATTTAGCTTTGTTAAACCACACAACTGAGTACTTTAATTCTTATTTTATCACCATTAATTTTTTTTTTTTTTTTTGCATTGTTTCAGCAATTCAATTCAGCATGCCAGAAACATGCATTTTCTGGATGAAATTCTATTTTAACTAATTATGAACCACTTTTTGGTCACTTGATTGGCTGTTTACCATTCCCACTCCTGCCACTTCGAATGTTCCAGTTCTGAAGTGGTGTTGAATCTATTACTGCAAACTGTAACGCAACCATTACAGCCGGTATTAGTAGTAATGGCTATTTTGAAGTGATTCTGTTGACCTAATAATCTTAAAATGTAGACCTGGGAACAAGTGTTTGGGTACAAGGTTGTCGCGGCTCCGTATAGTGAGCCCCAAAATTAAAACACCAGAAGCTCATTTTAATTTTTCAATTGCCAAACGTTCTCAGCAGCCACACATTACAATGGTTCTCACCCCATTTTAACAAACTGGTATTAGAGGAGCAAAGATGAGTTAACTATCCAACTGCTCAATAGCATAACATCTCTGTGGCTTCACTGATCTCTGGCTTCAAAATGTCATCATTTCTCCATCACATGTCATCCCAGTCGCAGTCACTTACCTGTGCCCACTATATTCTCTTTCCATCTACAAAAACATAATTATAAAACAGCAGGTTGAAATTCCAATGTGTGGTCGTGAGTGGCGATAAAGATAAAGCCATACTTTTTCAAAACCACTTTGAGAATGTCCACTCATGGAACATTATCCTCTCACAAAGCTACACAGCTATTAAAAATAGACAATTTGAACCCAATCTGGAAAAAAAACCAAAAAAACACGGGCAAAGCAAGCACTCGTTGCTCACCCCCAGCACCTTGGACAGCTCGCCTCAATCTGCCTCATGACTGCTCATCCCCCTCGCAGTTGTTATGGTTCACAAACCAAGCAAAGACCCATCAGTGCTACAGCAGCGCTCCGAACCGTCTCAGCCACATCGGAAAACTGTCTGAAAGAGAAACTACCTCAGACACCATCATATGTATGAGGTCTGAGAGTCAATGGGTATCTTTGGAATTAACAACAACAACATTATAATCCTTACATTCTAGTCTCAGGGTTAAGGTTAGGGGTTAGGAGTGCACCAAACGCCGGCGAGGCCAGAGGCCGGTTTTTGAATTTGAGTATTAAACATCTTGTCAGTTGACATCATTGTTAAACTGCTTTTTTTCATAAAGAGTCATATCAGGTACTTAATGTCAACCATATTCCACACTAGCTATTCCTTTACTCTTCGAACTAAAGGGCTCACACATTAGCAAGCTAGTTTTGCAGTTTTCTTCACAGATGCAACGGTTACACCTGGCACTTAAATCACATTCGGATGCCGACCAAAGCCACATCTAAAATTATTCACATTATTTATAAATCAATCAATAATTCATAAATTGATAAATGAAGAAAAGAGGGATAACATTATTTCCTGCACATTTTTTTGCACATGAAGAGTGGAGAGTGGAGATATTGTATTCTTTGTGCAGTGTGTTAAAATATTAGACAAAGTGTCAGAACCTACACTAGACAGTGGACAAATCTGGATCAGACTATCCTGGAGTTTTTCTGGCAATAACATACTAATCATATGTTTCCAAATGCTTTTCTTACCGATGTCACTGAACCAGGGTCTCATTTCAGAATTTATGTTTATGGAAAGCAATCAGCAAGTGACTTTTGTTTTCTGTGAAGCTGACACACTTAACAACACTATTCCTTTTACGGAATCAGCAAAGAGATCGATGACAGTTTAAAGTACTAATTAAACTGACCAATGACAGTTTGAAGTGTTAAGGAGCGTTGTTGGGAGGGCAACAAATTGCTCCCTAGTACCGGCTCATCTTTCTTGTGTTCATAGCCGCTCACCGCTGCCTGTTTCTCTGTCTGTCTCGCTGCACGTAAACATCTTCATGTGCTCTCAACACGCAACCGCGGCAGTGACTCGTCTGATTGTGCTTTGACCTGAATGACCTCAGGCCAGTCAGAGAGATCATGAAAACATACTTTCTGACATATAACAAGCATAATAACAAGCATGTCATCCGCACTGCTGACACCGTTTTACATCTTGTTGGAGCCACGCTGCTCCTGGCAAACTTGGCCAGACCCTCAATTGAAAGCCAACACAGCCAAAACAGCAGGCGGGAAGGATGTGTAGTGATTACTAGATGTTGACATCGTACGGATGTTAAAGTTACTCCATTCATTGGTCTTAGTGCATTTCTTTTTTCTTTTTTTTTTTAAATTTGCATTTCCTCACTTGGATGCCAACGGCGTCCGCGGCGGACGGGCGCATATTGAGCGCCTCGGTTTCGCATGATTCTTCTTCATTTTGATCAACACTTTGTGGTCTTCATTTGTGTGCTGCAGCTTTGTCATTGCATGCCGTTCCCTATGTCGCCTGAATTCCTGTCTGCCTTACACAATGACATATTACCATATACACATGATAAAGGCATATAACCAGTAAACTCGATGCACATGCAAAAATGCAGGAAAAAATGTCACGTCAAAACTTATGATCTGTGAAACCCACTTGTGAGGCATTTAGAAAGTCATAAACTTCACTCAAGATACTTAAGAGTTCCATTTTTGTTCCACATGCGTTTTCTTTGAGAGTCATATGATCTCGTTTTCTTGCTTTTCATCATTCCATAAACAAAACACCAGCACCAGAAAACTCTCCAGTCACTCAGGTTTCATCTGACAAAGTTTCTGATTTCCCTCTGTAGTCTGTGTTTACCTGCTTGCAAGCTGACAGGTACTTTGTTATCTGACAACAAAGAAATCTCCAGTAATAATCTCTGTTATCTAAAGTTGGGAGATTTACAGTTTTGCATCCAATGTAAGAAAGCTAATTCGCTGATAATTCATTCACTTCAGCAGAAAAATCAATTAGTCGATCAATAACTCGCGGACGACCCAGTCTTCTGGTGCATTAGAATTACAATGATTTTTTTAACTTGATACTCTCAGAGGAGTATCTAATATCTTTGATCAGCGCCTTGGGAATAACAACTAATATTGTAACACAGTGCAATCAGACACACCACAAAATCTTTATTGTGTCATTTGAGGTGATATTTGACTGCCCCGAGTGCAGGAGAGCTGAAGCTTTTTATTTTTTTAATACATGGGAATCAAAATATAGCTTCTTTTTTTTTTAAAGTGCGACATCAGAGCTCTCGCTGTGAGACACACGCATGGGGAGCCTTCTTTTTATGGGCGCTAATGGCTTTGCATGAATTCAGATATGTGCTGGGTGGCGGTGATGTAAGGCGGAGATAACTCCGAGACTGTACATGCATCTGTGCCGAAGGACACAGGCTACTGCTGATAAAGTAGGCCAAGTCTGCTTGTCGTGCGTGTGCGTGCGTGTGTGTGTGTGTGTGTGTGAAAACAGGATTGTTTGCATGGGGACAGTACACAAAACATTTCGAGTCCTAATTACGTCATTGACCAGTGGCTGTAAAGCGGGGGGGGACTCTGGCGGATGTCATCACGTGTTTCCAGTATCCACAGAGAGCCTGTTATCAGCACGGTGCAGGTATGCGTCGGCTCTCAATGTAAATAGCGTGGCCTCGTCCCCGCCGTTAAGCTGCTGCTGTCTGCCGACGATAGTTTTGTTCCTGTTTGCGCGCAAGCGATCAAAAACTGTGCAACAATCCGACTCAAAAATCCTCCGAATGGGCCGATTTCCAGTTGCACATATTACGTCATGATTAAGAAATTACAAGTTTGATAATTCCCAAATAACTTTACAGCATGTAAATAGAGTCTGTCAAACACAAACTGGTGCAAATTAAATTAGTTTTGCATTGTTGGCCATATGGGAGCTGTTTGCCCTTGTGACTACAAACTGAAACCATGAGAACAAAACCTGATTATTAATTATCATGGAGTCCAGATCTATTCTCATCATCGTCGCCTATGATTTCAACTGAGTGCTCGGCTGTGAGAATCATTATTCAGATTAAATTGATGCGCCACTGTTTCAGCCCGACATTGCGATGATTGAGGGGACGGGGACGGGGTTCTTCTTTCTTCTTGTGTTTCCTCGGCTTCAATTTGCTCCTCGATATTTAAAGGGAACAAATTATGCACACACGCTTAGGTTTTTACCACCAACATTTGAATGGCGGGGCGAAGTAGGCGTAACCTACCCAGAGAAGGTTCCTGCACAAGGAGCAAATTACACACCGAGTCTGCCTTTGTGTTTGGGTCAAAGGTGACCGTGCTGAAACCGCGGTCTGGTACGAAATGAAGGCTGCTCTGTGCTTCCTCTCACTGTAGGATACAGGCAACAAGCCATAACCACACATGCGCAGCCTGAAGAACGCATCTGCTGGTTGACGCAGGCGGCGTTCATAGGCAGGGTTCGCGATCAATATTCAAATCGCCCATGTGCTGCTTGACAGAATGGTGAAACAGCAGGTAGAAAGGAATGCATGGTATGGGAGGAGCTGGTATGTTGTTTAAGCCCCGGCGACTGTTTGTCACCGCGCGCGTGCAGACCTCCCGTGCACACACACACACACACACACACACACCCGCAGCCGATAATTCTCGGGAGACAGGTTTAATGGCACGCCCGTCTGTTTTGCAAAAGAACCCTCTCATGGACTGTTCCTCTTTTGCGATGCAAAAAGAGCACGTGCACGTAGTTCCAGAAACGTTAAATTGTAACAACTCATTCAGCGACATTTTCCGGTTTAAAGCGACGTCTCAGTTATTCTGGCGGCTGAAGATGCAAGATGTTTTCAGGGACTTCTGTGTTTCCCGTCAGTCACTTTTTGCATTTTTAACACAGTGACCACACTGTTTTTTCCACACTTGCACCAGCAAGCGAAATATTTGCAGGTGTACGCACAATGTTGTGGGAATTCCTAAGCATGAAACATTGAACATACATGTGTACTCGCAAAGGTCTGGCTTTGATAATGGCGAGTCTAAATTAGTCGCATATATTAATGGCAAAGTGTCGCTATTTGGTATGTGAGGAGCTTGGAGCGGCGCTGTTTGACTGCGAGGGATGACGGCATGCTGGAGCAAGATATCAGACGTATATATTGAGCCCCCTGCGTAGTGGAAATCTGTGCTCTCCAAAGGCTTCTGGTTATGATATCATGTGATTTTAAGGACGGGAACGTACAAGTATTTGAAACTTGGAGCAGGTCCACACCTCAACTGCACCTCTTCCAGCATCCTCTGTCGGCCTCGCTCCCTCACACCCGTTCTCTTCTCACATCTTCCCCTTATCCCTTCTGTCATAAGGCCCCGAGGGGATCATGTATCCAGCGAGTCGCTCCAGCATGCCCTGCTGATGTTATGGCTCCTGCTCACGGAATGTTACATAAAGTAGAGGTCAAGTATGAGCGATACGACCACATTTTGGTGCCTCTGGAGACATCATGTGTTTGGGTGGTCTGTCCATCTGTCCTGTCTTCAAACTTGTCACAATTGTCAACTCAGGCTCAAAGATGAACTGGTTCGAGTTTGATGGGCAAAAGGTCAAAGGTCAGGCTCGAAGGACCTCATAGAACACTCTCAGCATTATACGCTAATTAAGGCAAACTGCCACACAAATATCTAAAAGGATAAAATAATGTGACATTACATCATAAAATGTTGTATCGAAAAGGCTAAAGGTCAGTGCCATCACAGTCAACCTTGCTGAGATTCTTCCAATTCTCATGAATATTAATGGAATGCCTGGGGGGGTATTTTTTCCCCTCAATATGGCAAAAATGTCAGTTTGGGCTCAAAGATAAACTGATATTGACGATTAAAGGTCAAGGTCATTGTGACATGATAAAGTCGGTATTTCGACATGAGCCATACGCTGATCGTGACGCCACTTTAAAGGGGTGACATTTTTCTTGCTACGATGCAGGTGTTAGCCTGTGTGCAGCTTGAACGTCGCCACCTTCCTTTAGTATTTCTGTGATTATCAAAGACTGGTCACGTTGTCATGTTTACATCCCCTCTTTACCTCTATTTGCATGACACGGCATCGCAGAGTGAAAGCTAACACCCTCAAACAGCGTGTGACTCAAACAGTCATGCGCTAAGTAGCTTTAAAGGCGCCCACAATGCTAGAGCTCGGCGACGTCTCGTGATGCCCACCAGGACAAGCAGCACACTCTGTCAAAGCTCACGGAGACAAAGAGCAGCAGTGTCTCTCCCCTGTTTCTCCTGCCGAATGTCAGGCCACGGGATGAGCCGGACACCCTGGGTGCTCATATGACCAGAGATGTGTGGCTTTAAAAACAGAACGAAGTATTCATAACTGATCTACCTCCTCACGTGGGCCGGGCCGAGCAGTGTGTTTATTTGGTGTAAACACGGTAGGTTTAACATATGGGATGAACCCAGTTCTTTCCTGAACCCAATTCTTTAGGTGCCTGAACCTGATCAAACCTTAACCATAGTGCTAACAGATCATAACCCTTTATTAAGATAAGATACATCTTTATTAGTCCCACGAAGGGGAAATTAATTATTTTTGCAACACTGATATAATATTTTAACATGCCTAATGTCAGGACAGTTGACTTATATAGTTATATAGTTGTTTGGATTGGACATGTCAGAAGAACTGTTCAGATATTGTACTGAAATAAGCAGCTGCCGAGTTAACACGATCACGCCTCCAGTACAGAGTAATGATATGTAGAAATAGAAATAGAAATACAGTGATGTTTAGAAATAAATCAGACTTTGAACAGATGTGTATTGTATATCAACTATATTGGCACTTTCCTGAAAAATGTTTATTATTATCATTAATAAAGCCATTGTAACGATAATAATGTTTGTGTTTTATGAAAACACACAAATATTAGAGAGATCTAAAATACATCTTTGTGAAATGCAACCAGGAAGCCATTTGTTTTACTAATTTCACAAATTTCTGACTCTTTTACTTTTCCCATTTTTAAAGAACAAAATCAAGTGAATTCGTTTGGAAAAGAAACAACAAAAAAACTTGATAAATTATTCCTGAAATGAAGTAACAAAAATAACAGGTCTTTTACCAGACAGGAAATAACCTTTTAAAAGCCATCTGAACGCAGCCAAACACAATATTTCTAGTCAACTTGAGCATCCGGAACTTAAATAAAGTAAGAAATCTCCTAAGTCAAGGATATGAATAACGAAGGCCTGTAGGCCACATGAATATCTGTCACATCTGTCATTTTATTGCTAATAACAGAAATGAGCGGCGGATTTAAACAAATAACGGACAAACCCACATCTGATGCACGCGCTCAAACCCAGCGCGCCGCACCGCGCTTCCCTCCCCACCTGCATCTTCTGACCTGCGGGTTGCATCCTCCTCTCCTCTGGACACCTAATCCATGTAAGCTCTCCTAATGCCCCTGAAGTGGAGAGGAGAGAGTCTGGGCTTAATGACCTCGCAAGCCGATTACGAGCCAGCCACGTTTCACAAACAGCACTGCGAGTTCCTGAAGCTCGGCCTTTCGCTGAGTCATCAACGGTCAGGTGGGGGGGGCAACATCGTGGATCTGAGACACATGTTGGTGATTGATGATGATGACGGCGACGACACCATGCCGCATTTATTGACTGGCGTTAGATAGGCGTTGTGCGTTTCATCCCACTTTGCGAGGGCTGCGTCTGCCACTAGGGAGCAGCAGAGACATTCGGCAATTACACAACTGTCTTGCTTGGAGAAACAGAGTCAGCGGGTCAGTGCACCCTGGTGGACGCGCGGAGAATCGGCCTGATCTGAAGACCAAGTATATTGGAGGTGGCCAAAGAGGCAGCCTCTGACCCGAAGTCTCCACTGCAGTGTGTTTTAATTTCTAAATGTTGTTTGTTTGTTTTTTTTCTTCTACTGCCAGTTATCTCAGGTGCAGTCACAATGCAGGTCGAGTATCCTCACCAATCCGGTCGCCTTAAAAAAAAAAAAAAAACCTTTTTTTTTAATGTCATTCAAAATATTACCTCGACATGAATTTGCGGCGAGATCGTGTTTGTGTTGACTTCTCCCTCCCGCCCGGGCGCATCCTGCATGCGGCCGCCGCGACGCTCGCGAGCGGCGCTCCACGGTTCGCTGGCGACAGACTTTCCGTGACACTGACACGCCGCCCCGACCACTCGCTTGAGACTTTGTAGGTGTCCTCTTCCGTTTGAGACCGCGCGCCACGACCCCCGGGCCTCAGAGAGGTGAAACTCTCACGTCACCAAAAAAAACAAAAACAAAAAACAAATGTCAGTTTTTTTGTTTTTGACGTGACTGCGTCAGGGCAATGATGTGAACACGTCCTCGACTAAAGACAACATCTTGTGAAATCCTTCTCTTTGAAATACAGATATCGGAATTACACGGCCTTGGGGTGAAAATAGATGTCTGACAATGTACTGGTTTGTATCACTTTGTACTGTACAATGCGCACTCTCGCTCTGGGTCGACAGGAAGTCTGCTGATGGCAGAAACCTCAGAGAGGAGTGAGTGTGTGTGACCAACAGCTGTCATGCCTGAACCAATTTTCTGGCACACGCCGCCTCCGGCCTGATCTTTCAGTTTATGCTCTTTCCATCAGAGAAATATACACGATGCCCCACTTAAAAAAAAACGACAAAAAAAAAGAAAAGTTTTCAATTAACTGTATTGCACATAAGATCTGGCTTTTAAAACACTGTCCGGACATTGATCATAGGAAGTAAACAGCCATCTCAAAATGCAACTGGCAAGAAAAAAAAAAAATGCTTTCAACTCGAGACCACTGCTGCAATACTACTGGAAACATTTGTGGTCAGAAACTGACCTCCCCATTGCTCCCTCCCTCCCAACCTGTTCTTCTTGACTCTTAAACACACGCATATATGCATTCATTTACAGAAAATGTTGAATTTATCTAAAAAGTTCACAATTCATATATGATACTTACACAGCTATCATTTACACATTTGAATGTATTTTGTATTCATTCATTTATAATATAATTCATTTATTCATTTATAACATAATTATTCGTATTTTTATTTTAACTGCAAGTAGTAGTAGTAGTAATAGATATAGTAGTGTATTAATTTTTTATCTTTCAAAATGGTCACAATAATTTGTGAAATCTGCCTCTGTGATTCCCTCATGAGTTTAAGCTCCGTTAGCTTCTGGGTGGTTGAGTCATATGCAAGTCACAGCATCCTATTGATACTAACTACTAAATACTAAAATTGAGTATGCAGTGTGTTGCAGCATCGCATATGAATTTTATGTATGCGGGAAATCCCTCAGTGTTTATGTTTGTTTATGCTACTTGTTTTTTTTTAGATTGAATAAGCATTTCTGTGGATGCAGAACACGGTGCGATAGTGGTCAGGGAGCCAGATGAATCTCTCACTCTAAAACTGTCAGTCTGTTTTTGTTTTGTTTTGTTTTGTTTTGTTTTGTTTTGTTTTGTTTTGTTTTGTTTTGTTTTGTTTTGTTACATAGAGATTCACATTACAAACATGCTCGGTGCTGTTACCACTGCCGAGGAAGGTTTTTTTCTCCCCCTTTTCTCAAGATTAATTCATCAAATTTTTGTAGAAATTTCATTCAGAGCAAAGGCCATCTTTTCCGCCACAGAAAGCATATTTTGCATTTTTCCTCTTCATCTCTCCACCGATGCCTCCGTCTCCCCCTTGTAATTTCATATCACTCGGTTCTTGGCAGCCATGCAGAGACAAATCCCGTTATTTAGCTGTTACAGAATGCAGTCACTGTGCAGTTTTATGTCACTGCTGATGCTGTTAGGACTCCACCCAAGGGTGCAGGTCCCGCCGCTCACTTGGCAGGTGTAGGTCACAGCAGCCACCATCGCGACACACTCACTGCAGCTGACCTCATTGTCTCCATCATGGTGCAGCCCTTTCACCAGCTTGACCACTGCGTCTCGGTTTTTGGACCCGTGCACAGACCAAACGAAAACCAGCAATACCAGTGATGTTTGTTATAAATGAGCGCTCCGAGGTTTTATGACATGAACAAAACAGGAACCAGGACAATTCTTTCCAACAAACGCACAATGCTTTAAAGTTTTGGCGTTAAGCATAGCTTGTTAAAATTGAATATCCACGTGGAGAACGTAGGGAACCCACATAGACAGGACTTCGATGAATTCAATTCAAAATAAATAAAACAAATACATTTAGATTAGATTGAAAAACACTGTTGCAAATTCACAATTGTTTCTTTTTTGGAATTATATACATTATTATAAACTAAAATTCTAGCTCAGAAAACAAATGTAAATTTCTTTTGATTATGTGTCAAACAGACTGCCTAAAACACCCTCCCACAATTATCAATACATTTTCTGTGTACCATCTTAAAATAGAATGGATAGTCAAAGCCAGTGCTGTTTACAGTCATCACTTTACATGCTGGCCTAAAGGCCTTAAAGGCAGTTTGTAAAGTTTTTGTCTCCTAGTTGTTGATTTAAGGAGAGGGCTGTGGATAATCTGCCCACACAAGCTAGGAATTCTTTGGCTGACTTAAGCATGAGCCTTAGTTTCTTTTGAAAAAAAAAAGATGGGCTTTGGTGTGTACACTCCTATCAGTGGGTCATAAATTGCCAATAGATATAATGACATCTCTTTGACAGTTATGGCTTCAAATGCTCATTACAATGCGGTTACATCGATCACACATGGATGAAATTGTACATCAGGAGGTGGACATATGAAATCCACAGTTTTAAAAGCCAATGACACGTAAAACGATAAAAAAAAGTTGACGAAAGCCACACAACTGGCAAAGTGTCGGGCCACGTTCACATTCTATCGTCTCATCTTTTGAAACCGCGTTCGTCCCACTTGCATCCGTGCTCAGATTGTAATGCAACATGCAGTCGATCTGAACATTCAGGCGACTTTTACGTCATTATGTGTGTGTGCGCGTGTGCGTGTGCGTGTGTGTGTGTGTGTGTGTGTGTGTCGACCTAGCAATTAATTTTGGGATGACTCTTGGAGGAGAATACAAATCCATTTAAACAGGAAACTGATAGACAGACTGTGACCTCCCGCCTTTTGCTAAATGCTAAATGTATCGTTCCTGTCCTCACCATGTAAACGCTGAGCAGATGGTTCCTGCTTTCTTTATTCTTCTTCATTTCTCTTACTTTTCCACGCCTCCTCAACCCTTTGCCACACCCCTCACTAGATGCGCCACACAACCCCTCCCCTTTGACCTTTGTCTCATCTTTTGCCGCTTGTTCACCGCCTGTTATTGTGAAATTCTTTGCTGTCTCTGTGTAAAGTGCCGCCACTTCATCTGCGCCACATCAACCCACCCACCCAGAGTCCTTTTGTGTGTCGGATGGTTCCCCAGTGTGCTCGCGTGCTTTAATGAACTCACTTCCCGACAGCAGCTTCTTAACTGGATAAATGATTTCGTCATTACTCTTTCACAAGCAAACTTAAAAGGCTCGTACCTTAACTACTGTCTGAAAGTATGTCAAAAGGGCTGAACGAGGCCACCGAAGAGTCTTCAAGCCAAGTTTTAAGAAGCCGCAGACTCAAACCGATGAAGCGTCAAATGGAGCAGGTCAGGTCCGGTCAGGTCAGGTTACTTTATTTGTAGCCGTAGGTAGATTTGTTTCGCAGTACGGTGACGACATCCCTTCACATTCACACATGAAATAAACAAACATATGAGCTGACTAAAAAAATAAATAAATAAATAAAAAGACCCAGTCTGTACCTTCATAAGATTTTAATGAGCTCATAATGAATGAATAAATAAATAGGCACGCGTCAGTTCCATCACACTAGTTAAAAAATTGTAATAAAATAGCTGACATGTTTCTTCTCATAATTCCTGGGCACCATAATGTTCATTAGGTTATTTCCATTTACTAAAGAGCTTGTCAGAACTGTGTCACTTCTTCATTTATCACAACAGAAAGTAGTAAAGCCTGTTGATTTGAAGATGTAAAAATAACATGTAAACTGTATTTTCTGTATCCTCAACATAAAATATAATTGCGATTAAATCCATGATCTCATTGACAGGGCAGTGATGCTGGTTAGTGATGCCGCAGCGATTTGATGTCCATAAGCTTATTATTGAACGTGTTTACACCAGACCCAGGAAACATGGGTCAGCCAAATGAGTTATAACCATCGAATCTGTTTGAGAGAGGTGCTAGCGTATTTTAATGATTGTTATTGGGACTGTGATTTGTGACGCTGTTGAACTGTAATGAGTTACGCTGAGAGGAGTCCCTTATATTTTTGGTCATCCCACAAATATGCATGAGGGAGAATTTGCTGCAGGGCTGTTGCGTCATATTCTGTGGCAAACGTGCAGTGGTGATAATCTTATACGTCACTGGTGGATGCAGTACGGGCTAAATGACGTAAGTGTTGCAGCCCTGACGTGTAACCCTCTTTTTTTTACCGAGTATGTATTGTATACCCATGTCAAGTCAAGTCAGCTCTGTGCATCACCTCATCACGATAAAAACCAAAACAAAAACCTATTTGAGAGAAAGTGTGAATATATGACCTTAGGTTTCGAGGGGGGTGGCTGTGGTGGAGACGCATTTGAGAAGCATATTTTTTTGTGCAACCTATCAATATTAAGTAATGTGCTTGCGGTGGAAGTTGTGCAGCAAGATCTCAGCAAGATATTGTGTTTACTTACCTCGGTAAGAATTCCTCTGTCAAAAAAGGA
Source organism: Dactylopterus volitans (assembly GCA_901007715.1). Taxonomy (NCBI): domain Eukaryota; kingdom Metazoa; phylum Chordata; class Actinopteri; order Syngnathiformes; family Dactylopteridae; genus Dactylopterus; species Dactylopterus volitans. The sequence goes on from CAAKHG010050336.1 coordinate 45,193, forward strand.
AAAGAAACACTTCCAGCGTGAGGAATGTCTGAATATGAACGTCGCCGCTGTTGTCGTGTGTTGCTGTTGTGATCATGGCTTTGTTTTACACGGCAGTTGGATTTGTATCCCTCCAGGGATGTTGTGACGTCTTGTAAATAGAACTGTTGGTTCACGCACACCTAAGAAGCTCTCAGCTGCTTGCTGATGCGCCGTGAAGTTCTCTGCACCACAGCAACCCCCGATCGGCAGAAAGGCCAAGACCCCAGCAGCCGGAGCACCTCACGGCCCCCACGGAGCAGGCGGAACCCACGGCCACATGACCCTGAGCCTCAAACGAACTCACGGGAAAGAATAAAAGAAGGGCGATGAGGAAGCGCTTCGCCTCAAACGTCTGTGCCGTGATAAAGTAAACCTGACTGATCAGACTGCTGCTCGTTTATTTCGTCCCATGAATTAATATTGTATAATCTCGTGAATTTATGCAATGACAGAGTCGGCAATTTTAATGCCAGCGTTCCTTCCTGGCTTCTTCTGCGGCGAAAGCGATGCTTCTGGGCTGGACGATGCGATTGAATTTTGCATATTTCCGAAGAATGATCGTCTCCTCCTCCGTTTGTAACGCAGGCCGCTCTGCAGGGCTTCTCCATGTTTGCGACTGGTCGGACGCCGCAAAACCCTGAAACACGCACTGATTGAGGTTGGGAAAGCCTGGGTTCAGTTAGCGAGCTGACGACCAGCTTCATAGCGAATGTCTGGGTAAGTCAACCCAAGTGACGGGGAGATATCCCGGGTATGTTACATCCAGCTCCATAGTGCAGGCCTCTGGTGGTAGAGCCAAACATTAGTGTTGACATGAGTGCATGAGACAATCGTGAAGCAATTGTGTTGAGGTTAACATACGTGGTGCGTGGTCAGCCAAGGCGCAGTTAAAACTGTGTCACGACTGAGCGAGGACGTGAGCCCAGAGCACGACTCACAGGACGAAGTTCAAATAAATATTTTAATGGGAAAAAGTAACGCCGAAAAAAATCACTTAACAGAGGAAACGCAAAATCACCCTTAACGAGGATGCTGCCGCTGGGAGGGGAAAAACTTAGACAGATCGCTATGGCAAATCAACACGGCAAGGCAAAGTAGCAACGCAAGGCAAGACAAAGCAACAAAGAAAGACAAAAACCTTGCTTAACGACAAGGTGAACTGGCGCGACACAAACGGTAACACAGACTATGTGATGAGGGAGGTGCGAGCGCTGCACCTTCACCCGCCCAGCCAATCCTATCCCGCCCGTTCGGGGACTGAACCGACCCTCGCTTTTTTTTCTTTTTTTTTTTTTTTAAACCTTTAGGCCACCACCGCCACCCTAGAGTTGTTCAGGCTAACTAGCCGACTAAGTGTGTCGCTCTGTAGGTGAGCGCCTGATTGTCATATTCACAGATGAACACTAAGTGAATAAAAGAGATGTAGAGTCGCATCCAGGTCGTTTCAATGCCATGAAGTAATTTTTTTTTTTTTTTCAAGAAAAAAACTTCCAGAAATGTCATTTCGAGGCATAGAGATGATTTGTAAGTGTGAGGGATGCAAGACTGCTCGAGGTCATATTTCACATCTTAAAGAATTCAAACAGCTCTGATCATGGCTGCTACCTAAACGCGTCCATGTCACTTCGCTCAGACCCCTATAAGCAAATGCACTTTTTTGAACGCACCCCGTGTTTCTCCCTGTTACTGCTGTCATTTATCTATTTTTTTGTTGCTTCCTGTTGTGAGTTTCAGCCTCACCTGGTGTGACCCCTCCAGTACATTTGACCATTCGCTGTAACCTGATCGGTGCCCGTCTGTTTCGCGGCGTTACCCCCATATTGCCATATCGCAACACATGACATTTGTATTACGACATTCGTGCTGCCAACACTGGGAGAACTGACATCCCTCTTGCTAAGCTAGCTATTGCTAACATTCATGTAGATCCCCTGTGTAAATGAGGCTGAAACACCGATCCCGGGGCAACCTCCGAAGAAAACCGACGGCTGATCTGAGATTCGGCGCGCATGATTCTGGTCTCCTCAGGGAGGCAACGCCCTTTTGTTTAGAATCACTGTAAACGCTAGAATCGTTAGGTGTCCCAGTCGGCCATTCACCTTTACCTGCTGCCGGCAACCTTCCACCCGCCTCTGCTGCGCTCTGCAGGCAGCCGCGCCCCCCTTGCCGGGCCGTCCAGTTAACCTGGACCAAGCTGGAGACTTCTTGTTGCGTCAAAGCTTGCAACAGCATCTATGAATACCAGTGTGACCGCTGTTTAATGGAAGCTTCTATCAAAAGCGATTAGAAACTGACTTCCTGGTGCCATTGGGTCCTGGCCCTCTGGAGCGAGCGAGCTTGATAACGAAAGACCTCAGGATTTATCCTCACCCAGCTCAGGTTTTAATTAACAATACCACAGTCGGGCTTTGGCAGTTTCCCTTCCTTTCCCCACCTGTTTCCTTTACTCTCCCTCCCTCCAGTGTCTCCTGTCTGCCCCCCCATGTCTGTCTCCTCACCTGCAAGACCCATAGATTCCCAGTTCCAACTGGGTGGCGAGCCGCATCGAGCCACTGGTATTTAACTGTGAGACGTGTCAGGGTTTCCTGATCCTCCCTCCTCCAGGGACTGTGTGGTGGGACAAAAAAATACACACTGATACACAGACACTGATCAGAAGGGGTCCCAACGCAAGAAATAGCTTTGGGACAGAGGCTTTTTTTTATTTTTTATAGATGTACCACTTAAGGTGCTGTTGGGATCTTTTTTTTTTTTTAAACCTGGCAGCGATTCATATCTTTTGTTGAAAAAGTGGCAGCTGCAAAGTGTTTTGTGCACGATAGATGTGTGACCCTGTGAGATTGTTAACAAGACAAAAGGGAAATTTGCTGTATGTGTTTCATTTCTCCCTTTTTTCCTTTTCATTTCTCTGTGAACGTCCGCATGACCGTGGCGTCGGAGAGGGGAACGACGTCCGAGATGAGAGCAGCACTGGGCGACCCCTCCCAGCCCTCAGAGCTTCGATGGCGTGCCGGCCAATCACAGGAGCTCGTTCAGTGAGAGGCCGATTCCACCAAAATACACCGCTGAACGACGCGGGGAATCATTCCTGCCTGTGGCCATCAGACTGTAATTCTTCCATTTAACTGCAGTAAATACACAGAGCAATATTTGGCACCCTGTAAATGTACCCGTATCTGTATTGTCATATTGATAATGCCAATATCTGTTCCATTCTTCCCTATTCAAAGAAGCACTGTATGTTTCTTTTCAACTTAATGTAGGTTCCACTGACTTGTTTATATATCTGATATTGTTATATTTGTTGTATCTTGGCACTTCCTTCCTGTATCTTATATTCATTGCAACTGCGACTGTGACCATAAAATTTACCCCCGCGATTAGTAAATTATTTTATGATTTTGGTTCTGATTTAAATTGGGCTTTACTTTGCCTCGTGTATGTTTATTTCTGTGTCTGTTTGTGTGGTTTTGTGGTATTTGTACTGCCTTGTCTAGTTTTAATCGGAAAATAATTAAAAAGGCTTTGATAAAAAAAAATAAATAAATAAAAGAAATCGAAGTGCACACCTGCTGTCATTTTATAATATTCAGACCACCATCATATACAAAGACACGGGCCATGCTTTACTCCCCCCTCTGCCACCTGCAAAACACTACTGGAGCGTCATCAGTCACCACCCGACTGTCAAAATGATCTCTCACACACTCCCTTGTACAGTATGTTTGATGATGATGGGAAAAGATGCAAGCTGGAGCACTCAGTGATGTCATTTTTTTCTCCATCAGATATTCACGTGTGTGTGTTTCGTAATGATTATTTGATATTTCCTATCAATAGTCCAGACTGAGTGAGCTTTTATGAATTGTATTTTTTTTTTTTTAGTTTTTATTTCAGGTTTGCAAGTCAAAGAAAAAAATAAAATGAATGTGTGAGAATATTTTATGGGGTGCTGAATGTAAAAATTTAGATTTAGATTTACATTTACCATTTAGATTCATGTTTAAATTTAGATTTAGATTTAACATTTGGATTTAACATTTACATTTATACTTAACATTTAGATTTAGACTTAACATTTACATTTAGATTGAATATTTACATTTAATATTGACATTTATTTCTAATATTTACATTTCTAATTAACATTTATTTTTCATGTGTACACATTTTTTAACAATTATATAGAAGATGCGGTTTTACATTAATTTCTGTCTTCAAAGAAGAATGAGCTAAATGCTCAAAATGTGTGTCGCCTGTGAAATGGTCACCAATTTTTTACATTCAGCCCCCCCATGATATTGAGCTGAGTGTCTCAGTCGTGGTTAACATGTTTCCGTTGTGGTGGAGCGAGTCAGCAGTTAAGGGCTCGTAAATTGGGTTTGTTCTCAAAGGGGACGGCATGCCTTTTAACACGCTTTTTTCAGTGTTACAGCCAGGTCCGATTTGTGTACGTGTGCGTGAACGCAGGTGTGTGTTTTTATGACGGGCAGTGTGGCTGCTGCAGATTACCTGCACAGGTGTAATCAGTCACAGGTACGCTAGCTAGGCGAGACACAGCTGATCGGCGTCAGGGACTGAGAATCAGGGGAAGCCACGCGTTTTTGGGGTTTTTTCCCCCCGTTCCTGTGTGTGTGTTTGAGTGCATGCGCTTGGTGTCACAGTCTTTTTTGTCTTTTTACATGAGCTCAGTTTGAGTCTCTTTGCAACCGGCTTTTTGTAGGCGCTTCTAACAGTGCAAGTTAATAAAGTGAGAAACGCATAATGTGGACACGGACATTGACGAAAAAGCTTATTAAAAAAAAAAAGATTATATTCTGAAATATTACTTTCCAGATATTTTCGAGCAACCATCAGACAAACTGTTTCATTGTATGTGACATCAGTGAAGAATGTTTGGTCGTGTTTTCGTAAGATGACGACCGCAGAGGTGAAGCCCATTTTTAGAGTGGAGATCATATGAATATTCTGTCCCTGAGTCTGTTTGCTCAGTGATTGAGGAGCATAGTCTATACACAAGACTTTGGCGTAACTATCAACAGATTATTTTGTGGAAATTTAGACAATTAGCATAACTAGAAGAATACAGAACCCTATTTTGGCAGTTATACAGAATGATGTTGGGCTTGCGTTTGTTAAGAGCTGGTGGAGCAGAGTCGGTGAGGACAGCGAAGACCGACCGGACTGACGTCCAGCAAGCGGGCTGCACAGCAACAGGCAGATGTACCTGAAGGCAAGGAGACAGGAGCCTGGGATGGCTGCAGCACAGACTCCGGTGGGAGTCATGGCAGACAACAACGAGGAGCAGACAAAAGCAAAAACCTCAAACAGTCGAAAAATCACACACTAGGAAACTAGGAACTAGGAAACTAGGAAAGTATCGTACGGAATTATGCTGATTCATCAAATCAAAAGGGGAAAGATTGGGATTGTATACAGAAGAGTGATTACAACCCAGATGAGCACACAAAAATAGAGGAAAAACCAAGGCTGAGTATGAATGTCTGAAATTCCCCGATGACGGCGACGTCGGTGTCCTTCCCGGAGATCGCTCTTGAGAAAATGTCCCATTTACTGTCTTCCCCGAAAGTGAAGTGAGATATCTGCCCTCATCCTGCGCGATTAGTTTCCCCGCGCCTCCCTCGCACGTTTTTTTCCTGTTAGTCAATCAAGTTCTCCGCATATACGCAATTAAGCTTTGTTCACTCATTGCCAGATTATATCGTGACTCACATCTGTAGAGTCGTTTTACTCTGCTTCCTCGTGTTCCCCAGTTCGAGTGCTTTCTATTGTTTATGGTCATGGCCCCATTTTTAATCTTCTTCGCGCTCTTCTCCGGTCACAGCCTGCATCTGAATCATCTGTGTTTCCCCTCATCGTGACAGCAGCATCTTTAGAGCCATGCAAATCAAGCCGCGATGCAAGACTTGAACGAAACAAAAGCTACCGATGCTACGACACGGAATATCAGTTGCACGTGCTACAGAATAGGCATTAGATAAATTAAACGCCTGGAAAATGGACTGACGAGACGGATCTGATGAGTCAGAATGATGCCTGTTTAAAAGCACAAAAACAAACAATAAACACAAGGTTTCAATTGCTTAAATATAAGTTGCTGATGGCTGTGTGCATATAGCACCTGACAAACTCCACTGTATGTCCCTTTATTTTTCTTTTGCTCCACTCTGGTGGTGTTTAATTGCTCTTGGTGCTTTTCTCTGGATCATTTTGACCTAAGTCACCTATCATGATAATCATGATTGTTTATTTATTCGTTTATTAAATGTACATGCTTTCATATTTATCATCAATTTAAGTCTATTATTCATTTAATTGTTTATTTTACTGACAATGTATTTATCACTTGTTTATTTTGTAACTGTCATTTCATGCGCTATGCTATATTTCTTATTCGATAAAAGTATTCAAAAAATATATATATATATAATTTGAACTCCTTGTTTTTCCCTTCCCGGGTGGGACTGCCATTCGTCACCACAGATCGGTCCCGGCTCTGTGGGGAACGCCGGTGCCGTTCGGCCAGTCTCTCTCGGTGCCGTCGATCTTTGTGCGGCGCGAGAAGCTTCTTGTGCCGTCGGAGGTGTTGTTTCCATTTCCTGTTATTCAGCAGCACCGACGCACCACAGTTCTTCGCTCTCATCACTGTGAAGCAAAGACTGACGACAGCCACGGTCACACCAAGACACAGGCGGTGCCGCGCAGTTTGCTGCACATCACCTTGAATGCTAATTGCAATAACCACAATGAGGGCTCAAACTCGGTTCGTAGAAAATATATTTGCACACACATTCAAATCTTTGACATGGACGCAGCGATGAAAATTATGAGCTTGCAGAACACCACGGGGGGTTGACGGTCTCCTGGGCCGGTCCTCATCCACTCCGCTTCATCTCCACGTGCTCAAAGTAATCGACGGATTCATACAAGGGCACCTGACACTGAGAGACGGAGAGATTATCAGCCCACGCGCCGCGTCGGACCTTTGCGTGGCGCATGTGGCTTCACGTCCAACCCGAATCAAACAACGCTGATGTTTAGGAGCATGAGGGTTTTGCGAGGCTTAAGGGGGCGATATTATCATCCGACATTTGCCTGTGCGCACAACATGAAGTGAAGTGCGTGTGGGCGCTCGTCGCGGCTGCGCGTTTCGGGCCGTCTTTGCCAGACATACGAGATCACCGGCATCCCGTCATGATGCAATCTGAAAGGATCTCGGTCATATATTTCGAAATCCATTTACAATTAGGCTTCCGAGTTCCTAAATAATGCCAGGCGGATAGATGTGAGGGCCTTGAATGTCCCTTCTGCCCCCCCGCCACCATAAATAAACAATAAATAAATTGACCAAAAGTGAATAATTGTAAATGTAACCTTCGACCTCTCAGAGTAGCTGTAGGGATTTAAAAAAAAAAAAAAAAAAAAAGGAAATGTGGGGATTTTTGCCAGTTTCGGCCAAGAGAATACTCAGGACTGAACGGGAGGCAATGAAGGACAGAAATGGAAAAAGGGATTCAGAGATTCAGAGAGAGAGACAGGAGCAGGGATTGCTGAGGCGGCAGATGATGATGACAAGGAGGCGCGCTACACTGGATCATTCTTTCCTCCACCGCCTCGGGCGCCTACATCTCATTCACACTAGTTTTGGGGCACTAAATGTAGGTGACCGCACGAGTCTGCATCGCGGCTCACTGCTACAACTGCTGCCCTGGAAGCTCGTCTGCGGATGAGTGCAAACTTAAGTGGCACGCATCGAAATCCGAAGCCTCCTAGCTCGCGTGGCGTGAGGACGTACTGAAGCGTGAGCGTGCCGCAAAAATCGTACGCCTCTGCTGCCCAGCTGGTAACGGTCGATAATGAGCCTCGATTCGTCTTTGACTCTGTTGTTTATACTCGGAAGCCATCATCCATCAGTTATGCGCAATTCGCATAAAATGATTTTAGTCCTTTTTTTTTTCTATGCGGCAAAATGGATGAGATTAGCCTCAAAATCACCACCTCTCAAGCTGCCTCTGCACGTTTTTTTTTTGTTTTTGTTTTTTTCGAGCGCGCGCTCATTCGCAGGAAGTCTCTTCTTACTAACTGTTTTCCTGGATATACTGCGTGACCTGGTTTCAGCCTCATGCGCGGCACCTACTTCCTAGATTGACTACCAGCCGGATATATACGCAACGCTACAAACCTTAGAACGCAATCTCTGCTCGCATCCTGAAAGACAAGAATTGGGCTGCTGTGCCATACTAGGTTTGACATTTTACAGTGTTTCTGATCACCGTGTGGTCAGAATACAGGGTTTTCATCAATGGAAAAACACCCCATGGACATACAGAGGTTAAAGGAACAGAGCTGTAAGTTTGCACCGCGAGATGTCTGTCGTTGACTTGGCGACCGGGACTCACCCACTGAGAAGAGCCTCTGGAGGAGCTGGTGCTGTGTTTGTCCATCTCTGCCTCCTCAGAGTCAGTGTGGGGGACTTCACGGATCACCCTGGCTGCCACACACACACAAAAAACAAAAAAACAAAAAAAACACACACACAAACACTCAAGTGACTGATAAACTGGAGGCGAAATCAAGCTCAAGCTGTAATGAACACAGATTTCTTTTTTTCAGAAAGTTTCCGATTTCGCGGCGAGAGTTCAAACAGACGAACTCCGAGTCGTGCTGGTTTTCCTGGGCTGCCGTGTCTACCGTCAGCTGGTTTTATTTTCTCCTCAGCTGTTGCGGCGTCTAATGAACCACCTTCCATTGCTTGTGGCAGCCTAACGCACGAGACGCCGTGGGCCGATGCATGCGGGCATAGGGCCGACACGTCGCAATGAAAAGCCCGCCATGCAACAGAGAACCCACATTCCAGTGTGCTCGGAACCGGTTCGCTATTAAACAGCTGAAAGAAAAAGACAAAGAGCCATAACGAAACAAAAACCACTGCGAGTTCAGACGACACGTTGAAGCATGAAGACCTTCAAATCGGCTGTGTGGGGAAACTTTGGGTTCCCTGTTGCGGGGACAGCAAACCACGTCGAACATGTTCATGCATGTCACGACGACGTCACCCGAGTGTGCTGATCATCGGAGCTCGGCTCGAAAGAGAAGAAGTCAAACGATTTATCCAAGCCTCCTTTTTTTTCCCCCTTCTTTTCCAAAGAGGCCTTTACATGTGAAATCAGACACGACCCAAAGACGCTACGGAGGATACGCGGCGTTAGATTTACGCGGCGTTAGATATACGTGGCCATGAGCCCATGAGGACCTACGCTTCCAGTATTTATCAAAAGTTTACAGCGTCCCCCTTCTACACTTGCTGGCATCCACGAGCAGTGATGGAGTTATGCCAGAGAGAGTTTAAGCTTTGGATGTTTAAATATATCCAATTGCAAGGGAAACAAATTGAGCCTCTACTAATGCACAGAAATTGTATTTTTTGTTAATCTTTTTAGAGTAGAATAAAATTTTAATTTGAATAGGGATGATACAAACACAGCTCCCATACAATAAATGTGACTGATCCGCTGTATGGAGAGTTTATAGCTACTGCTAATTTTCACCTCTTGTCCTTAATTGGGGACCATTTTCTACTTTTACTGATTGTGACCTATTGCCTTATACAACTATGGCTTCTGTGAGAGCGCCTGTTTTATCTATTCTATTAAAAATAAAGTTTGTTGTCTGACAAACAACAGGCTGTGTTTAGGCGCTATATAAGCGTCCTCTTGAAAGGCGCTATATAAATTCAAGTTATTATTATTATTATTATTATTGTCCCAACTATCTCAGGCAGCTCTAAATGACACCATGTGGAACAAACTGAAAGACGTTGCAAAATAAATGCAAAGAAAACAAATGTACCTCTAATGTGACCTCTGTGTTACACCCCACGTTTTCCGGACCACCTTGTTTTAAACACAGCTGCTGCTGGAACTCACTGTGTTGTCTAAATTACCTTTTAGGTTTATACTGCTCCTTGATTTTGTTTTTGATCCGCAGTATTACATTGATTTGCTGTACTGTTTCACAGCATCAAGTAATGCAAGCATATTTCTTTCTTTCTTTCTCCAAGCGATTCATGTACAAAAACAAAAATGAATATCCGTTTAAGTGTTCGCTATATTTTAAATATCACCACTGCTTTAACCGTCTCCGAAACAGCCGATCTGAGGCGGAATACAGTGCGCCGCTTCGACGTGCCCAAAGGAAAACTGGCACATTGAAAAAAATGTAGTTCTTGATAAAGGGGCCACTTGACAAAGTATTCAAAATATAGCGAACGCTTAAACTGATATTGATTGCTTGCGCTTGAATTTTATTTTTCTAAAACCGGCCAAAATGTTTTTCTCGAGTCCCGATTCAAAGCGTGGACACATTTGGCCCAAAGCTTCTCCAAACAAAAAAACAAAAACAACTGCCCTTCTTATTAGTTGTGTTCATTTTCGATATGGATACAATTCTAAATATTTTCAATATCTCTTCATGCTCCAGCTACTCTGCAGATGAGCTTGAAACATTTCTGAATGACCTTCATCTCTGGAAACTGGATGATTCTGACACACGCGGAAAAAAAGATGTGGTTGTTGATTTTTTTTTTTTTTTTTTTTTTTTGGCAAATTACATTTAACTTCCACCGCGTTCATGTAGAAGACTCAGGCGAGCGGACGTCGAATGATCTCCATCGCTGGGTACATCTTGTGGTAAGTCAGCAAATATCCACTGTGCTCTGCTGGGATGCTCAGGAACAACACATGATAAAATTACATACTCGATTACCTTGCCTCCGATACAGCCGGCAGACACAGCAAAGAACGACGAGGAGCACTGGAGCCACGACAGCGTTGGAAATGATTATGGAAAGTGGACTCTCGTTAGATCCTGTACGTCCATGTTGCGAGGAAAATAAAAGGGAAACACAAATATTTTAAAATTTCAAAAGCTTTTTTTTTTTTTATATATATATAAAATGTGATTTGAGCGTGAAATGGAATGACTCCATCACTGACGAACCTCCAGGCTGACGTTTACAAACATATCAGGTTCCCACCTACCTCCTGTCTGCTTGTCCTCTGTTTTGTTTCGGGTCACAACTGTGATCACTGTCCCGGCTCCATCCCACTTTTCCAGTGTGGGTATTTCCACAGTGATCTTGCAGAGGTATCTGCCTGAGTCCTCTCTTGTGACGTTCAGAAAACTTAATGTGGAACAATTTCCTTCCTCCTTTTGCAGATGCCTTCCAGGCCGGCCGCTCTCTAATTCTGTGTGATTCTTTAGCCAACTAACTACCACTTTTTCAGACCTGCTTGTCCAGCAGCAGGTGATGCTTGCTGCCTCCCCCTCCATGACAGAAACGCTGGGCGTCTGGTCCACGGGTACATCCGATGAAGCACCTGTAATGACATCGTGATGGACGCGTATTGATTCACTTCAGCGGTTCATCCAGAAGCTGCAGCAGTCTCCTACTGTCTCATGCACGCCTTGAGTGAAATGTGGTTTTTTTTGTTTTGTTTTTTCTTTTATGTTGATAGGAACTTTTGTTTCGGGCGGGCATCATTAGTTGTCGGCACTTTTTGTAAGTATTTGTCCCTAAATTTTGAAATGTTTCGGGTCAACAGTGGCACAAAGCCTAGAGAAGCCGGGCCGGTGCTGAAAAGGCCGCGAGTTCGATTCCCCATCCACTGCAAATGTACACTGCAAAATGTCAAAAACCCTTTTAAAGTATATTTGTCCACCTTCCAGTAAAGCATACCCCATTAAGACATCCATTCCCTCCTATTAAACATAATCAAGTAACATTACTGCACCCTCCAAACCGCCCGTAACAGCAGCTAATCACTGCGCTGGTGTGTGTTGTGTGTTCAAACACTGATACATCAAATGAAGAGACTTAATGTCCTCTCGGGAATTAATAGATTATAATCCATTCAGAAGACGATTGTATCAGTTTTTCTACGGCCCGGTCAAGTCGTGAAGCCATGTGTAGATCATTCTGACACAATAGCCGCGCGTATATTTCGCCCTGCTCTGACAGTCTAACAGGTAACGTTGGCTGTCAAAGCATGGAGATAAGTTTCCATGAGGCACCGTCATACCAGTGTCAGCACTGATGCAACAGAGTGACCTTTAGAATTAACATCTATTTTTGGCAGAATATGACATGCAGCTGCGCTGACTCTGACGGAACTGCAGAGAACGCGACGAAAATCTGTCCCTTTTTCAACTTTTAAGACCCGTTTTCATTCCTGAACACTGAGACAGAGGCGATACTGAACAAGGAGCGTGAACAGTAGGTGTGTTTCTACTTACGCGGTGACGACAGGGCACAGAGAGCGGCGAGATGCAGGCTGCTCAGGAGAAGCCTCATCCTTCTACACTGGTCTCTTTACGTCGGTCTAACGCCCTCCTATCTTGTCTCACAGTGCCGTTCTGCAGGGAGTGTCGAAAGGAAGCCTCTCGTCTGCCACCGTCTCATCTGAAGTGTTATTTTCACTTTTGGATGCAGGATGTAGCGTGATGATTTTGGTTTGTTGTCACTGAGACACATATCTGTTCATTCTGGATTCTATTGCAAAATTAAAAAAGGCAAATCAAGTTGAGTTTGATAAAACTATATATATTCAAACAAAAGCCACTGCAAACATTGACTTTGAACACGAAGTTACACTGCGCTTTGTTTGACAAACCAAAAAAAAAAGTCCTACACTGTATAAGAGTGGAGTTACTCAATGATTTAACAAAATATGCAAATGTCTTTTTCTAAAGTGCTGTGCTATAGCCATCAAGAGACCACCGGTGTGTGGCGTGATGTTGAGAGTGAAGTTAGTGAATATTCACGCAATAGTGGAAAAAAAACCTTCACTCTGAGTTAAAACCAAGACAAGACCGTCAAGGTTTGACATGATTCCTGAGCACTGTACTTGAAAAAAGTGATGCTGGACATATATATTTGTAACGTCTCTTTTCAGTGTTGCACTTAGACGGTCCCTTCTCTCTCTCTCTAGTCTCCCGGTTGGCTGCATGGAGGTCGATGTTAATCTGTGCAGCCGAGAGCACCAGTCTCCATACCCCCTCAGCCCGTTAACTTCCACTATTTTTGTGCATCCTCTATCATCTGTCTAAAACCGGAGAGCGTACAATGGCTTACAGCCCTCCAACAGTGCATTGATGTTAACTGAGGGACCATGAGCGACCCTTGGGTGTATTCGTCATGAAACACACTCTGGAAGAACATGGACATTTCCACATGTGCTGTGAGGTCACGTCATTTTGGTCTTTGACCTTTTTAGCATCAAAATCAAACCAAGGCATCCTTGAGCTGGAATTAACGTTTGTGGAAGAAACACAAATAGCCCCCAGGCGTTCCGTAAAAATTCCAAACTCTGAAACATTGACCTTTGACATCTTAAATGAAAGACAGCATTTTGTCATAATTTTATCCTTTTAGACATTTTTGTGGAAATTTTTTCAAAAATCATCATATAATGTCGAGGGTTACGGCCAAAAATGTGTTTTGTGAGGGCACAGTGAGCTTGACTTTTCACCTTTTAATCTCTTCAGTTCGGCCTTGACCCTTTTTGGAGCCTGAGCTGATGTCAGCGCTAAATATGAAGAATTTTTTTCCCCCCCTGTCCTTAGGAGCTGCAACATACAGCAGTAGACCGCGAAGGCTGGACCTCGAGGTCCCTGAAATCAGAGGGTCTGGTTGTGGTGAGTTTTGTCAAGTGTCCTGATTGTTCTTATGATCTTTGTGACAAACTTAAGGATTTATGGAAAAGCGTGGGGCGGTGACACCGTAGTTTTGACTATCCAACAGTACAAAAACTCAAAAATAAACATCTGGAGCAGTGATATGTCAATGCGCTTTGATGCAGCAGTGACATTGATATAGCAACATCCCAGATAAGAGTATATGACAGAAACCATTCCATGCTAGAACTAATACACAGTGTTTGTTCTGTTTGTCTATCTCAGCATTCCGGATTTATTTCTGCTAAGTTATTTTTTCTCCTATTTTCCTCAACCAGACCGGAGCCCCGCCCCGAAGATCAACCTGCGCATTTCCACCGAGGCACCTGACCTCACATTCACGTCAGGCCTGGTCAGGTCCAGGTACTTTATTTGTGCCCGCAGGCATATTTCGCGTTCACGCAAATACGAAACTCAGTGACATAAAACATGAAACACACATACGAGCTGACTAAAAGAAAGAAAAAAAAAGACCCAGTTAAACCCCTCATGTGGAACTGCCTTAATTACTGTGTTAATTGCCACTTCAAACCAGACTGTATTATCAATGAAAGATATATTACCATGATTATCTAATATTTTTAATGGCCCAGGCTGCACACCTCCATCCATTCCTTGTAAAGGAATATCTTTGCCTAGTTAAAATACTTCTATTTTTCCATATTCAACCATATGTGGGGTAATGTTACGCCTGTAATGACGTTCATGGAATGGAGAAGTGAGTGATGAAAAGCAGAAAGTACCATAACACGCACGTGCTGGCGTACTGAACAGCAGCCATTTTAGCATGAAATAGTCAGGAGACGCAGATGTTACAAGTCATACATCTAATCGTATTACTGAGGCTCTTCACCTCAACAGAACAGAAAATCCATTTCATTAGAAATACCTGTTATCTCCCAATTATTTCAAGTGACCTTTCTTAAGTATTTGAGGGTTTTGATAAATATTCATTTGTGGATGATAGTGCCATCTGGAGGAGAGAAGGGAAAAAAACACACTGGTCATTCACTCTGTTAAACTTTAAAGGCCAAGGTTTAGTGGGCAGCTAACGGCGGGGATTTATTGCAACATCCAAAAGTAAAGTGACCATCTCTGGCTTCAGTGTGGAAAATTCCTGTTGTGTATCTCTCCATGCATGCGGGAGAGCCGAGAGAGTCCGTTACTCACGAATTTTGTTGTGTCAACTGAACGTGAGATCCACGTGGTGGATCTTCAGATCCAACAGAGAATCTGCTAATTTTAACAATCTATCGGATTTTACTGAGTTACTGGCCATTTTACAGAACATGCAGTGGACAGAGTTAGTCAAGACCCATATAAGTGCCATATATTTGGATTCTTTGGGATAACAAGCGTGCAACCTGACCCTCTCTGGGATTTTGCGATGCGTTTTGATGCCTTTCAGGCTTTCTGTGGAAAGATGTTGCTATTTGTTGGTTGGAATTTACAGTGTGCAACCTGCTGGATATTCATAAGGCTAGAAGAAAGAGTAGGGGAAGCTGCGTTACATGGAAGGAGTTTGCCTAAAGGTTTTTCTTCCAGAAAGAAGCCAAACCCATCCAGCATTTTTTTTTTAACCGGCACCATGTTTTTCAAACCCAGCCAATTCGTTTTTCTGCCTAAACATAAAAAAGTATTTGAGTTGCTTAACCCCTAACCAAGGATGGAGTTCTTGTGCCCAAACCTAATGCCATGTGTGATGTGCTGCACAGCTCTCGTGCACAGCCTGGCTGTGGAGTGAGTGAACCTCACTCTTCAACCCTTGAATGGATATGCTGTGGCCATTTGAAAAGCACATCATTACACTTTTGTTCTCTAAAAGTAACACGTTACTTTTGCTGCTTAAACCTAACCAATTAGTTGCTTAAACATAACCCAGTTTTATTGCCTCAACCTTACCAAGTGGCCACAGAAAACTGAAAATCAAAGCTAGGCAGACAGGAAGACCTATTTACCATTGTATGTATTTACTTACTTAATTAAATTTGGCTATGTTACAGCAGGCTGCGGGTACAATAACCATATAGGTACAATTTTAATTGAACAACCGCATAATTGTAGGTGTACGGAGCCGGGAGCAGAAAATATGAAAGTTACGGTATGTGCATCAGCCATGATAAATAAAATAAAAAAAAAATACAATATCTACATATATGGACACACAGTATAGACATGACAGCAAATGTATGGTGTGCGACTTCAGGAATGCACTGCTTCTCACAAAAGGCTCCTGCAACACCAGACTGGTAGAACATCCCCAGCATCTTGCTGCATACATTGAAAAATCTGAGCTTTCTCATGAAACAGAGTCTGCTCCCGTTTGTTGCACACAGTGTAAAACCTGCTTAAAGCTGCCGTACTTATGAATGGTGAGTCAGTCTTTCGAGAAGACAAAATGAAGTTCCAAAGGAGATTTGAAGCCCGGCTTTCCGACTGAAAGGCCTGCCTGAAGCACATCCATCCATGACAACATGGCGCTTTTTCCACTCTTTGTTTGTCATCTGTTTTTCTTTGCCTCCGAGCGGCTCTAAATTCAACTCAATTCAGTCAGGGAAATTAGCTTTCCAGCACACCGTCAACACCAAATGGTAAAAAGTGCAAGCCAGTTATAAAAAAAAGAAAAAAAGAATAAGAATAAAGCATAAAGAAATACATTATAGGAAAAATATAAAAGACAATGGATAAAAAAAACAATTAAAAAATAGTAGTACGCACACGAGGCAGACAATTTTATTAAAGTGTCAAGTGTATGTATGTTATATATTGTGTTGTATATTGTATATATATATATATTTCACATTAGTATATGCGGTGATATTTTTGTTATTTCTTTGCCTCCTATTCACTTTACTTCCTTTTTGTTCTTTTCCTCAGTGAGTTTATATGTTTGTACAGAGAACTGAGAAAAAAAAACAGTCAAATTCCCTGTTTGGCACAAACGATTCTGAAGTGTTAGTAAGGTAAAGCGCCAGTGCAAAAGTGCTGCGGCATCCCCACGCCCCTCTCCTCTAAACTAATTTGCTACTTTAAGGCAAGACAAGCAATCGGCTGGGTTTTTGAGTTAAGATAAAATGTCGCGGGCCAAGCCTTGAAAGTTGTCTTCTGGCAGAAACGCTGCGAGGCAAACTTCTGCCACGTAACTGCCGACGCGACGCAGGCAACAAAAAAGAAAAAAAAAAATGTAGCGCCTGCGCAGTAGGAGGCGGAACTGCCCACTGTAGCGGGGAATGGGCTCGGGCTCCGGTCGGAAAGTGTCGGGCACAGTCATGGGCTCTGAACGCTAGCCGCGGTATAAAAAAAAACAACAACCTTTTCACGTCGGAGCAGGCAGACTAGCGGTAGAGTTCGACCGTAGCGTAGCGGGAGCGTCGCCAGTCTGAGAAGAAGATTAAAAAAAAAAATGGTGAGTGCCCGCTTCACGCTTTGTTAAGGAGGCAGGTACGTGCTGCCATGCTAATGCTAGCAAGGTGTATGATACAGGAAGTGTCTTACCTGTCCCCCCCCCCCCCCCTCCCCCCCTCCCCACTCCACCTGGCTCCTGACGCGTGATCCGGCCGCGGCTCCGAAATACCCAACTGACACTTTGAAAACTTGCACCCTTTTGCTTGCTGCTACTACACGCCAGTCAGCGTAAAAGCGTCAGATTTTATTTTATTTTTTTTTTTGGTTTAACGCGTCGTTGAGGCTCCGAGTTGTAGTCGGCGTCAGGAACGAAGGCGACCGGTGCGAGCCGATCAGCTCCCCGTGCCCGCCTGCCACCAGATGGGCGTTCAGGAGCGGCTTCCAGGTCAAAACGCACGACGAATGTTGGGTTTTGTCGTCCCCGTTCGCGCACGGCGTTTCCCAGGCGTCGCAACAAACCTTTTTAAACGTCTGTGCACCTCTCATGATTGTCACCGTCTGTGTCAGCGGGGCCATCAGGCCCACGACCAGGGCAGAAATGGACCCCCGTAGTTAGCTAGTTATGATGGCGAGCACAGGTGGGGTTAATGGACAAATATGGGTGACTTCCCAACTATAAAACTTGTTATTTGGTTAGTTTAGCTTACAGCTGGCAGCTGTGGTTACAGAGAGTGAAAACTCCGGTGTCCTCACTGATGTCTTATTTTATGTAGAGATCCTAATATTGATTTAAAAAAAAAAGTTAGGCAGAAGAAGATTAAAGAAAAATGTCCCCCGGTGCACAGCTACCATGTGTTCTAACAATAACCCTAACAGATTCCTAAACTCAGATGTTAGCATGACATTACCCACTGAGCAATATTGTCACCCCTTTGTTAATTTCTTCATTTGGACTAATCTTAATTAAAAAGAATCCCTGTGCACGTTGTATTGTTCGATAGATAACTGACACTGATGGGAGACGCAGATGGTTTTCACAATTCCGAAAAGCTCGCTTGGCCAGTCTCTATTATGCGATTTGTCTCGCTTAACATGACAAATTTCAAGTCGAATGATGAAAATCTGGTTTACTTAGGATAAATGAAGCAGTGTGTTTTTTTGTTGTTTTTTTTGTCTTGGAATGACGAATGTGATTGTGACAAACGGGATAACCATCTGTAAAAACAATTGAGAGAATGTTTAAGGGTAAAATACAGTGATGTCTGTTCATATTCAAGACAATATTTACCTGAGCAATAAGTAATTGCGGTTTATTATTGTCAGTCACTTAAACTGAGCAATGTCAGGTGCATGACATCGGGCAAGTTTTGAATAAGTGGTCTTTGGCTTGGGATGAACGTCGGAAAAAGAATGTGACGACCCGCAATAAACATTTGAAGTTTCCCTTAACTTGAACTGGAATACAAATTTTCTGATCATTTCCCCATGTTTTCATTATTATTTATTATGATCCATGGGATATACTGTGAAAGCTGTGTTTTCTCCTGGTCTTTGGTGCAGATGCGTTTCATGCTGCTGTTCAGTCGGCAGGGCAAACTACGGCTGCAGAAATGGTACACGGCAACAGCCGAACGGGACAAGAAGAAGATGGTCAGGGAGCTGATGCAGATCGTGCTGGCCCGCAAACCAAAGATGTGCAGCTTCCTAGAATGGAGGGACCTCAAGATTGTGTATAAAAGGTAACGTGCCGATGAGTTCTCTTTAATTTGCACTCATTCCAGCTTGGCAGCCGGAGTGGTTTCCAGAAGTGTGTTTGTCAATAATTTTAAAAATGCTTTTTGTAAATACCAGTCCCTTGGAAAGCAACAAAATGAAAAATATACTACCAAAAACCATAAAAATACCCCATTAAAATGTTCTCCCTGCTTTTTCTGATAATAATCTATACAAATTGGAATAAATTACCTACTAAGTACATGAGTTATCCTTTCCAGTGGAAGGCCTCAACAGGTGCTTGGACTCTGAATGTTTTTCCATACCTGTGCAATACATATTTTGACTTGGAGCAAGAAGGGAAGAGCATTTGTTTTTAAATTTTCTTAACTGAACATGGGGAAACTAACAATCCATTACCGATCAGTTGGATTAATTTTTAATTTTTTTTTTCAATGTCTATGGCAGAAAATACTAAAGAAAACTTAATTTCCTCCTGTATTTCCAAAAACACTGAAGCAATGTCCCTGCGGTTTCCATTTTGTGCACGTGTCTGGGTTGTTTTCATTATATTTGTCACATATGCTCGCGTTAACCATTTGTACTGTATGAGCTCAAGGCATGTATGAGAATTGACTTTGTGTGAGTGTGAGCGCGGCTCCCGTCACTGCACAGCTCATCACCATCAAGGACCCGGGCAACATTGCACTCCTTAGTTTTATGAAAACCTGATCGCCTCAAAATGCTTATGACCGCAGTAATGTGTTTTACAGAGACATTGCAGTGAAGTTGGTCATGGATATCATGCTGAAAAGTTACTTGTATGCTGAAGACTTTTTTTTTCTTTTTTTTTGGTCCATCTGCCAGTTGTTTATTTTTCAAATTAAAAGGCTGGAAAACTGCTATATTTATCTCTAAGCCCAAAGCGACAGCAGGGTTTTCCCCATGTTACTGGGCTGATTAGGTGCTGTAGCACCTGGGTCTTGTTCAGTCCTGCATTAACTGCATCTCGAGTGAGCCAGTCACAAGTGTGTTACCATAACTACAGTGTTTCCTGCAGGATGGAGCTATGCAAGTGCAAAACATTGTAAAAATTGCTTCCTGCATGCATGCAGCAAACCATCCCCTACTGACAAGTGTGTATATTTGGAATTATTTGGGATTTAAACTTAATACACATGGCAAGCCAAAGAACCTTATAGTGTTGGCAAACGCCTCTTATACTAGCAATTTGCTTGAGTGATCAATTTGCCACGAATTTTTCCTCTCGACTCTCTTTATATACGTGTTCTAGACAGACGTCCGCAAAGGCCTCTGCAATATCCGGTGTTTTTAAGAGCAGCCGTAAATCATGAAGCAACGCCAGTTTTCAGAGCATCAAATAACGAATTAAAATCCAGAAAAACTAGCACTTGAACAAACGTCAGTGCGGAATGACAGAAAACATCCTTGATAAAACATTACACGGAGAGCACTTAGCTATTTAGGTCTGGCCCGAGTCCTATCTAGTCACATAGAGGAGGTGGGGCTCATCACCTGCACTGCTGCCTGCCACTAGAGGGTGATCAAGATGAGTTGGCTCCACATGTATGAGTTATTTATATATTTTATATTTGGTGGCAGGGTAATTTTTAGATGAAAGGAGGTTAGCCTTTGATGGTGTTATCCTACATATCGCCGCGCACCAAGAAACGGCTAAAAAAACGCAGCATCCCCGCTTCCGTGCGTTGGCTTGCCCGCCTCCCACAGATCGATGACATTTCTTGGCTACTTGTGTGTGGGCTGAGCGTTATTAGATTGTAGGCGGATGAGCAGAGCGAGACCCAGTATTTCGCTCTTATTGATTTTAACTGCACGCAAACGCATGCACACACACACACACAGAGAGAGAGAGATGAGTGTGTGTTAGTGCTCATTACCGCGAACAGAACGATGTGGGCAAACAACGGGGAATCTATCAGCCGGTGCCTGTGTGTGGGCAGGCGGGTGACTGATGAGCCGAGCAGAGGGGTTTCCTGCAGGGGAGAGGGACCTGGGGGAAGACTGCACTTGTAGCGGAAGCTTCACTGCTCACCTCAGATCTCCGTTTAACACATTTTGGATTTTGCGTCATCATAAAATGTCGAATGTGGACTGGTTTAAAGGTGAACCTTTTTCTTTTTTTTTATGTGGGCCATAATTTCCCATTTTTGGGGTTAAAATTACGAATGGAACAAAACTGAATATCAATGCACAAATGTTTTTTCAGCCGATACTGATAACTGATTATGTTATGTTGCCGGTATCAACATGTTAATCCTCTGCAATAGTCTAGAAAACCTCAATTTGGGGGGGGTTTTCCCATCAAAATGAAATATGTGACCACGTTTGATGCAAACTTTGTCCTGTAATTTTCGTGTGGATGGGTACCTGGCTGAATAACTTTAAGGTGTCAAACCCAGATGATGCAACTACGGCACCTGATGTGCTGAATGGCAGGTTTTGTTTTGAAGAGCGAGCGGTTGTTTGAATTGAACAAAAGTTGCGAGCACACGTTGCAGCGATACATGCTGCCTTTCCACCAAAGCACGATGAGTCTGAAGGTCCATCGTGAGGCAAAGCACATCTTTGCTGCTGTTAGCGGAGGTGCAAACACCGAGACAGGGTCAAGTGTTTTAGCTCAAAGACGCTGGCGGGAGTGCAGCCAAAATCTGTCAAAAGCAACAACAGCCAAGCCAAATGGGGCCATTGCTAAATGGAAGCCCACAGGTTTGCATGTCCTTCAACATAGCTGAGAGGGAAGAGCTACGTGGTTTCATTATCCAGATGGCCTCACGAGACAGTCATACAAGCCACTTTTCAGGGAAACTATTACTGCACCAATTAATTCATCATACGACACTAAAAATGCTGCAAAAGTGAGGCAGTTGGCACAAATTAAATTTATTGTACATACCGGGGACAACAGGACCTCAGTAAGCAGCGATAATAGCCTCTGTAGAATAGTACTTCCCATTGATGACACATTAAAACGGCACTTGTGCACTTTATTAGAGCATCTCGGCTTCGTTCGAAGATCAAACTAAGCTGGGATGTTCTAATAAAGACAGTTAAAAGAGTGTTTAAAACGATTAACTTTATTCCTTACAAATATATTATTGTAGAGATGTGAACTTCATGAGATTTCTTTGAAAGGTGGGAAGAAACTAACTCATTTATACCAGCAGAATTCGCATTCAATGTGAATTCAATTCCAATCCAGTCATGGTCATCATCTTTAGAAATAGAATGATAGCAATGAATGACATTTAGAAGGGAGGTTGTTGGTTGTGTGCGTGTGTCACCGATATTTGGCAGTGTAATAATATATATTGTTGGTTACCAGTTCAATTAGACAGGGAGGAGGTGAGTTGGGGGTTGTTAGTGTTATACTTTTCTGACTTTTTTCACTTCAACATTAATGCAGAGCATCTCATAACATAACAAAAAGTGTTTTTATTCATGTCTCGATTAAGCAAATATAGTGCAAATATTGTTTGTTGACGAGAACTCTTTCTTTCCTATAACTGTGAGGCTCGTGCATTCATCCCATGCTCTCCTATTTACAAATAATCTGTTTTTATGCTGATGTCACCGGTTTGGCTTCCATCGTCTTAACTGGAAAAAAGAAAAAAGGGCACACCAATCCACACACTTACACACTTCTGTCAGTGCCGTCTGAACACCTGGGAATGGTTTATGCATTCATGGATGGAGGAATTGTGTGTGGAAACAGTGAAGTACTAATTCATCCGTCCTCTGAAGCTCTGACCATTTTTTGTACTGTGTGTGTGTGCGCACGTGTGTGTGTGTGTTCATGCAGATATGCCAGCCTGTATTTCTGTTGTGCAATCGAAGAGCAGGACAATGAGCTGATCACACTGGAAGTCATTCACCGCTTCGTAGAGCTGTTGGATAAATACTTTGGCAGTGTAAGTCGCATGAACTCTCCCAAGTAACATTCAGCGGGTAGAATGAAAGTTGTACTTAGTTCACCACACATGGCGATGAGTATCGCTGCTGTTAAAGAGGTATCTCTATGCATCTCTGCAGGTGTGTGAGCTGGACATCATATTCAACTTCGAGAAGGCGTACTTCATCCTTGACGAGTTTCTAATGGGAGGAGAGATTCAGGACACCTCTAAGAAGAGTGTCCTCAAAGCCATTGAACAAGCTGATCTTCTGCAGGAGGTAAGCCGGTGTTAGGGGGTTGATCTCACTTCCTGTCCTTTTTTCTAGACCTGTTAATAGTTAACAGAGTATCATCAAAGTGTCACTATTTGAATTCGGATTTGTTGTTCAGGTTGGGTTGGGGAGGACAATCAAGTCCTTTACCCGCCTCAAAATGAGAACAAAACCAGCCATCATAATTCACTTTATGAACAGGGAAAAGAGAAGTGCACCGTTCAGGCAGGTTCAGAAAGCTGAAGGGATCCAGTGTATGTGTATGTGTGTGTGTGTGTGTGTGTGTGTGAAAGGACAGAATCAGGCTGTGTAATAAATTTGGTCAAACAATACTCCTGACCAAAG